>JAIUZE010027758.1:0-18157 GCA_022085475.1 Heliosperma pusillum | reverse complement strand
TGAACCGAATATAGGTCCAAGGTAAAATACTTCGCTCGCTAGCTCGTCATGTACCCCAAAATATGCATCACCACCTGTTCGACCGCATTAAATATAAACAAGGAAGCCACAGTCAGTGGGGAGTAACTCCGAGTTCTCCCAGCCACGAAATGTCGAGTTTAATTAAACATGAATAACATAAAAGCAATGTATATGAGAAATACAAAACTTTAACATATAAGATATGCTTTTCATGCTATGAAACAAATAACTAACATATAACCTATCATATGAAAGCTATCATGTGAATCCGATAATAAAATATAACTCGAGGTAGGGAAGCTGGTATGCTGGCTCAGCGGTTACCACGTAACATGGCCCTGATACACTCAAAACCTAATCAACACGTAATCATGTGAATCAGTTAACAATCGGTAATCCAAACTCTATCAATCCTAGCCGGCTTGCATCTCACCTTCTAGAACTCATAGAATCCTACAAACATGAAAGACCAATACCTCTACAAACAGGCATAAGTTCAGGACAGTCAATAGAAGACTTCGAACTCGAGGACCTATACCAACAAGGTAGGGGAAAACCTCCTAGTCTAGGACTGATCAGACCTAGCGACAAAAAGCTATTCCGTTCCCCGTCCAATGGACATAACCGTCTATGATGAAACTTCACTAGCGACCCCTGCCAAGAAGATGGCTCAGTACTTAAGCTGCGCTCCTTCCCAAAAGCGGAACTCTTAGGATGCCCATGCCCACGATTGGATATAAACCCACCAAGCCGGGACGGGACACAAAAGCTATCAAGCAGTGAACTATATACTCGTTAAAGATAGTAAGGCCTATCTATGACATGGTCCAAGATACTCATTTAGAATTAGAATGGTCAAGACGCCATATACTCATAATTCTCTATTGGTACTTAGTCAACACGACATATATCATACAATCAAACAGTCACGGGAAAACTTCCTATCATGTGACTAATTGCATATAAATCATAATCAAATATCATATCGCCTCATATTACTAAGGCTAATTCATTAATTAAATACAACCTTACTTGAAGACAAATCCCCGACCCGAGTCCCGCGACGGGTCATCAGTCAAATCGGGGCTGACTAGATCTTAGTTTGACCAAACCCGTTGGATCAAACCGGCTAGAAGCAGAGTCTTATCACATAGACATAAAATCAACATATTCATTACATGTTATTTTATTACTACTTCTAACATGTGAATTATCATATTATACCCAAAAACCCGTTTGACTAAAAGAAGATTAAATTAAACTACGGTCTCGTCTTATAATTTCTAACATGTGAGAAATAATAATTTAATGAAAAACCCTTTTAATTAAATATTTTACTTATTAATATTTCTCGCTTGCTAATTATTACAAAACGCGATAAAAAATGACGATAACTCAAAAACCGTCACAAGTCCCAAAGTGGGACCCACGGGCTGAGTTGGACCGGACCCACATGGGCCTGATTTGGGCCTCACGGCCTGATTTGGGCTCAATGGGCTGTTTTGCCTAAAATTTCTAAAAACCGTTTTCCAATATTTCCCGCAGGCTTTAACATATTTAAAACCCGTCAAAACAACAACCAATCAATCAAACATCGACACAACCCAAAGACCAAAACCCGGACCCACCATGGACCAACCCAGACCGGGTCTGAACCGGCCTGGACCGGTCTGGTTTGGTCCGGTTCTTAGCCAACCAATTCGGCCCCACCAACAACAACATCAAATTAATTCCAACATGTTTTAAATCATCAAACAACCATTTTAACAACCATCCACACAAAAATCATGATTTAAAAATAATTCATCCAAATTCCTCAAGAACACTAAACATATTAAAATTTCCTAAACAACTTAAAAATCATAACTTATTAAAAATCATCAAAATTCTTTAAGAACACTAAACTTGTTAAAATTTCCTAAACAACATAAAAATCATAACTTATGAAAAACCATAAAAATTCAACAAGAACAATAAATCAACATAAAAATTTCCTACAACTTAAAAATCATCAAGAACAATAATACAACATAAAAATTCATAAAACATAATAATAACACTCCTTAGCATATTACTAACTAAAAATCCATAAATCATAAAAATATGAACCAAAAATAAAGATGAACCAAAATCAAAAGGAACAAAACTAAAGGCTATGTTACTAACTAAAATCATAAATACTATAATATGAGCCAAAACTAAAGACTATGTGACATTAATTCGTCGAGTAAAACGGAATCGTTACCTTAGCTAGCAAAAATCACTTAGCACCAAAATATAAGAAGTATATAAATAAGAAAACCCTTCTACTAATCTTCACCCAATATATACGAGTCTCCAAACTCGTCTTCAAAGTCTTCCCCTATAAGAAATAACAAGGAAAACATTATTAGAACTTAAATATAAATTTCCATAATTTAAAGTGTTGAAAATGATCTTGACGGAATTGAAATATAACCGTACGTGAAGATGAGGAGCGAAGAGGAGAGTCTAGAAATATAAATTAGGATGGATTTAATTAAGAAACGAAGATTTTATGAAGGTTTTGCTCAAGAACGATGAAGAACAAATGATGAACGACGAAAAACACGAAGAACGATTAAATAAAGTGAGGTTTTGATCTTTATTTGATTTATTGTAAAATGAAAAGTTGTTTGTGAGTTATGATGAGTGGTGGAGCCGTGTGTTTATAGGCAATTAAGGATGTCGGATTTTGAATTTGTTGTTACGTAATTGACTCGCGTTTAATAATTATTTTACGGTAAACGATTAAATATAATTAACGATAAAGTTAATTACACAAATATCTAGATATTATGATTATTGTATCCAAAAGAAAGGAAAATATCAAGGCTATTAGAGGACTTTGGGGCCGTGTGGTATGGTGAGACAACGGGTCTGTTTTTGCTCGATTTGCGTAATTTTCGTTATCGGACCGATAAAGTTAATAAATATCTAGATATTTTGATTAGTTTAATCAAAATAATTAAAATATCCAATTGTGAGTGGAATACGATGACATGGGCGTGTGACTCATGTCAAAGTCGAGTTTCGATTTTGTTGCGCGTTTTACGATGAGTCGGGAATAGTTAAATGACGTTCGGTTAAAACCGTAAACGTTATTCTTAAATTCCGAATAAATTCAAAATAATTATATTAAATTATGATAAATCTTAATAAATCCAAATAAAAATAAATCAAAAATATTATTTTTTTAAATAAAATTTCGGTCTTCAAACTTATGAGGCGAGTCGGGAAAAAGTCAACGGAAGTCAAAGTGGACTGAAAAGTCGAGAAAAGTCGAAGATGACTTAAAAGTCAAGAAAAGTTTAGGACGACTTAAAAGTCAAGAAAAAGTCAATGACGACTTTAAAAAGTAAAGGAAAAGTCAAAGACGACTTAAAAGTCAAGAAAAGTCAAAGATGACTAAAAACGGTCTTTTCATGGAATCCCTCAAAAATTCCAAATACGAACGCGGAATTTCAAAATAACACTCTGAACAAAAATTCCTATTTTAAAAACTTAAGTTCTACTGAAAAGTGTTAGTAAATATTTTTACTAGAAAAATTGGCATTTTTCGGGTTGTTACATTTTCTCAATTGATTCAAGTTTGAAGATGAATACAACAAATCAAGCATACAACTTGGCAATAAATATGAATTACATATACACAGATTATAGGGGGGAATTACATTGGGAAAACATTTAATTTCTCAATTGATAGGTATTACAGTTACAGCACTTATTCATAGAAGTTACATTACCAATGCATCACAATTACACTTCCAAGAAACACAAATTTAATGGCTGGTTTTACTGATTTGAACCATTAAACCTTGATGTTCCTTAAAGTTACATAAGATATTAATAAGAGTTACACTACCATCGCATCAGAGTTACACTTCACACAAAAATTGGACTTCAATGGGTGGTTTTCTCAATTGATTCATGTTAGATAAATTACAAAAGTAGTATCAAAAAGGGAATATTGTTTAGAGCCAATATTCAATCCGTTGAAGTTTGAAGATGGATAAAACAAATCAAACATACATGATTAATGTTTATACCCTAATAATGGAAATAATCTTAAAACGGAACTAGTGTTACTCTAATTATGAACCCTAATTATGAAAATGGAAATTTAAACAACTTGTCATATCAGTTACTTAAATCTATTTCACAAAAAGAAGAAAATGCTAATATTATTGGATGAAATACAGGATAACAAAGGTAATTTACAGTTTCAATTATTATTAATGGCACAAAAAAAGTGTCAAAAACAGTTTGAATTAAAGTGTCAAACAAGGTAATATTATCGGATGAAATACAGGATAACAAAGGAATACAACAAAGAAAGATGGTGAAGATTACCTCGAATAACAAAGGAATTAAGGGGCGTTTGATGGAGATGAAAGAAATTAATTATGGAGATGAAAGAAATCAACTATGGAGATGAAAGAAAGCAGTTTGATGGAAAAGAAGAAGAAGTGGAAAAGAAGAAGTGGGCGGTTTGACGGTTTGATGGAAAAGAAGAAGAAAGCAGTTTGAAATATTGGATGTTGAGTGTTGGTTTGATAGAGTGTTTGCATGAGAATAGAGGAAGTGGGGTAACGTGTAATGATGGCCTGCATGGATAACCGGGATTAAGAGCTAAGGGGATGGCTAAATGAGGGTTATCAGTTATAGGGAGGTGAGAGGTTAATTGTCATTTCAATTAAAATACAACTTGGTTGTCCTTTTCCATTTGATCTCATCCACCCATTTCATTGATCCAATGGATGCAATTGGGACTCAAGGACTCTACACATACACAAGGACTCAAATGATCTTTGCTCTATATATATATATATATATATATATATAGAATTAGGATCATGTGAGTCCACCCTATCTTTTTGAGTCCGTGAGTCCATGATACAATATCACAAGTTAAACTAAACAATATCACGGGGTATACTGTACAATATCACACCACTGAACAAATTTCGCTCACTATTATGAAGTTTTTTTCTCATACTTTTTTTCACACCTATCGAGTCCGTAGTTTATTGCTTGTAGCTTCTTTTATTTTATTTCCTCTCTACTTAGCATCTTAGCCTACGTCATTCTTCTTCATAGCCGACAACGAGACCCTTAATTTGACGATGACAATGACAAATTTTATTGTGATTGGTGGTAGTGCGTGATAGTGTGAGCTCCGAGAAGTAATGTGTATGAGTGAAGGAATATGGAGATTGGAAAAAAAACATGGGATAAATGGTTGACGACGATGGTGGATCACTCTTTACTTGTGTCATCTATGTACTTGGATATGTCGCCGGTAATGGTGGGTGGGTGGTGGTCGTCGACAGCGGCGAGTAATATGACATTAAATATTTTTAACCCATTTGTATTGTGTTTTTCCGTGATACTGTTAAGTATAATCAGTGATATTGTTTCATACATTCTGTGATATTGTTTCCTGGACTCACGGACTCAAATATTTAGGTGGACTCACCGGATCCTACCTATATATATATATATATATATATATATATAAGAGTCTAGTTCTTTTAAGTCCACCATTTTCATAGAGTCCTTGAGTCCTCATCCTAGCCGTTGGATGAAGGAGATGGATGGTTGGGATTGTAAATTAAAAAACACACTTATCACTAATCAATTACATATGCAATAATTAGTTAACTTTCTATCTCTATCCTTTAATTAATCACTTTTGAGCTGCTGAGATTTATGAGTGTAACTTTGATGCTTACGAGTGTAACTTTAACTTTTTAAGGCGGTTTTTATATAAAAATTGAATTTAAACAATTTTAACATCTTACGAGTGTAACTTTGATGGTTTTTTTATTGTAACACTAATATTGTTTTGCGTAACTTTAAATTTTTAAGGCGGTTTTGTATATAAAAGTTTGAATTTATATAATTTTTACATTTTACGAGTATAACTTTAATGATTTTCGAGCGTAACTCTAATATTTTAGAGTGTAACTTTAATTTTTTAAGATAGTTTTGTCTGTAAAAATTGAAATTTATATAATTTTAACATTTTACGAGTATAACTTTCATGATTTTCGAGTGTAACTTTAATATTTTAGAGTGTAACTTTAATTTTATAAGACGTTTTTGGTAATATAAATTTGAATTTATATAATTTTAACATGTTACAAGTTTAACTTTAGTAATATTAGGTCATTTTGTGTAAAAGATTTTGAATTTTATTACATGTTGAATTTATGTAATTTACTACAAATTTATAAGTGTAAGAGTGTAAACTCACTACTTTATGACGGTAAATTTAATACATTACAGGTGTAACTATAATCCTTTATGAGTGTAATTTTAGTCCTTTATGAGTGTAACCGTAGTCTGGCCACCGTCAAACACAACCACCATCTTTCACCACCAACCAACATCCACAAAAAAAGGTAGATCTTGGAAAAATAAACTGAAAACAAGATTACAAACTAAAAAAACAGATCTGAAACCAAGAAGTGTAACTTTTAAAGTCATTTGTGTTACTTTTTTAGTAGACGATACATATGGCTTTAATAAATAAAATTTTACACAACTTTAATCCAATTTTATACTTCCTCTGTTCCATAGAATAGTTACGTATTCCATTTTAGGCCGTTCCACTTAGTTCTTTATGTTTCTTTTTATGGACATCAATAATTATGTTAAATTACCATACTATCCTTGTAAAAGTAGGTACCCCACTTGTTTTCACGCATTCTTAATACAACAAACAAAAGCAACTTATAAGAGGGCAATTTGGTAAACTAACATATGTAAAAATAGGTACCCCACTTGTTTTCACCCATTCTTAATATTTGTGCAAAAAGCAAACGTAAACTATTCTATGGAACGGAGGAAGTATAACTTTAGGACAATTTTATGAAACTTTAGTACAATTTTAATACAATTTCCTGCAACTTTAATTCAATTTTATAAATAATTTTCAATAGTTTTAGTCCAGTTTTATGTAACTTTAAGCCAGATTTACGTAACTTTAGTCCATTTAGTACAATTTTATATAAAATTGGCAGCTCTAAGTGTAACTTTATCCTGAACTTTATGTAACTTTGGTCTTTTAAGCGTGTCATTTCAGTAAAAGACGTGTCACTTTGTTCCCACAACACCTCCCACCACCCCCTAATTTAACAACCATCAACCACCCCAGACGACACCACCACCTCCACCAACCGACGCCATCACCATCGTCGTCTCTGCCATATGACCATCAGTCCCAATACCTACCCGTACAAACAACAAACAAAAAATCAAAAAACCACCAAAGACAACCTCCGACACTCACCTCAGCTCCGCGTATCAGATCTGAAACCCACATACCATCCAATCCCCCACCACCAACCTAAATCTGAAAAAAAAAAAAAAAAAAAAGAGAGAAAGGAGCAGAGGGCCGAGTGAGGACGAGGACGAGGTCGAGGGAGCCGTCGGTAAGAAGAGAGGTGCATGGTGGTGGCGTCGTGGTGGACGAGAGGATGAAAAAATCGAAAAGGAAGAAGAGGGGACGGCGGTGGCAGCGAAGGTGGTTGTGAAAGACGAG
This sequence comes from Heliosperma pusillum, assembly GCA_022085475.1. Classification (NCBI taxonomy): domain Eukaryota; kingdom Viridiplantae; phylum Streptophyta; class Magnoliopsida; order Caryophyllales; family Caryophyllaceae; genus Heliosperma; species Heliosperma pusillum. Next base: position 10,569 of record JAIUZE010027758.1, on the reverse strand, counting down.
AGGAGGAACAAAAAGGGAAAAGTGGGAAGAAGAAGAGAGGGCGGTGGTGGCTGGGTAGTGGTAGGGAGGACGACGGTGGGTGTGGTGTTGGTGGTGGCATAGGAAAAGGGAGGAGGAGGGCGGCTGAGCGAGGGGGAGGACGAAGGAGGTGGTGGTGCGCCGGTGTGGCTGGAGGTGGTGGAGCGGTGGTGTGGCGGCGGGTGGAGCTTTTTTTTTGTGTAATAGTGAGAGTGATGAGAGAGAAAGAGAGAGAGGGGGATGAGAGAGAGTGAAATCTGAAAAGTGGTTGAGCAATTAGGGTTTGTGTTGTTTTATAAGTAGGGCTTTCAATTTGTTTTAATCTAGACCTTTGATTTGTTTGATCCAATGGTCAATATTAGGACTTAGGGACTCAGCTTAAAATGGTGGACATACATGATCTCATTTCTATATATATATATAGAGAGAGAGAGGAAGGATCATGTAAGTCCACTTTCATTTAGTGAGTCCATGAGTCCTCCTAGAGGCACTTGGATCTTAAAGATCAATGGCTGAGATTAAAACAAGAAAATGTCATTAGGATGGTGTTAATCCCCCTCTCTCTCTCATCCCCACTAATTAAATCACTAATACATACCTAATCCAATCTCAATAAAACCCTAATATTTATACCCTTTCCTCACCTTTTTCTCTCATTTTAACCTCCTCCATTCTCTCTCTACCTCCCTTATCTCTCATCAATACTCTCAAAAAAACAAACCCAAAAAAAACAATCCAAAACTCATCCCACATGACACCCCCACCACCCGCCACCCACCACCACCAAAACCGCCTCCCATCTACCACAAAAAAAGATCCCACCACCAAAACCACCCTCTCCAGTCCCCTCGCCGCCTCCGCCACCGCACTCCCTTTCTTCTCCTTCCTCCACCACCTCCTGCCTCCTTACTCCCTGCTCCCTGCCACGGCCTGCCACCATACTCCTTACTCCCTGCCACGGCCTGCCACGGCCGTCCTCCGCTCTCCTCCTCTCCTACTCCGGCCTGCCCTGCCACGGCCGTCCTCCGCTCTCCTCCTCTCCCGCCGCCTCCACTCCTCTTTCTACCGCCACTCTCCTTTCTTCTCCTTTCTTTTCTTTTTTTCTTTCCCAGATCCGGTTTCTTGGCCTTGTTGTTTAGATTTTTTTTTTTCATTTCTTTCCCTAAGATCTATTATTTACTTCTTCTTTTTTTCTCTTTTTTTTTCAGATATTGTTTTGTATATTTGTTTTGTTTATTTTTTCTTTTCTTTTTTATTTTCAGATCTGAAAAAGTGTGTCAAACTTCATCTATTAAAGTATCACATATTGTCTATTAAAGTAACACATATTGTAAACTAAAGTAACACAGATTCTGTATTAAAGTTACACACCTTATTTATTAAAGTCACATATATGGTCTATTAAAGTAACACAATTTATTTATTAAAGTAACACAAAATGACCTTAAAGTTTACACTTGTTGATAGTATTAAAATAACACACATTATTTACATCGTTTTTTTCCAGATCTGAGTAAAGTAACATGTTTTTTAAAAATTAGATCTCGTTTTTTTTTGTGTTTGATGTTATTTTTTTTTTTTTTTATATTTAGAATCAATGTTTTTATTTTATATCTTGTTTTTATATTTCAAAATTTTTATGTTTGTTTCTTTTTCAGATCTCAAAAATCACCATTTTTTTGTGGTTAGTTTCACTAGTAACTGAAGTTTCACATATAGTACTGAAGTTTCACATATAGTAGCTGAAGTTTCACATATAATAACTGAAGTTTCACATATAATAACTGAAGTTTCACTTTTATTAACTGAAGTTTCACTTTTAGTAACTGAAGTTTTTATGTTTTTATTTTTTAGATCTCATTATGATTTTGCTTAAGTTACACTATTATGTTTTGATTTTAGTATGATTGATGGTGTATTTGGACTGAAGTTACACTATTTTGTATTGAAGTTACATTATTTTGGACTGAAGTTACATTATTTTGGACTGAAGTTACACTATTTTGGACTAAAGTTACACTAGTAATGACTAAAGATAACATGTCTTAAAATTTCATTATTAAAAATTGAAGTTACACTTTTAAGGACTGAAGTTACACTTTTAGGGACTGAAGTTACACTATTAAGATACAGAAGTTATACTATTAACAGACTGAAGTTATGCTTGAAGTTGTACAATTAAGAACTGAAGTTACACTTGTAAAGACTGGAGTTACACTCATAAAAAGGTTCAAATCATATAAATTGTCTTAAAGTTACATAAATTAAAATTCATATAGTCGAAATCACATTTTAACTTGAAGTTACACAAATAATGGTTGAAATTACACTCAGAAAAAGGCTAAAATTACATAAACTTGTCTTCAAGTTTCATAAATTCAAATTTATGTCGTCAAAATCACATTTTAGTTTGAAGTTACAAAAATAATGGTTGAAGTTACACTCGTAGTGACTGAAGTTACACTCATAAAAAGGCTAAAATCACATAAACTTGTCTTGAAGTTTCAAAAATTCAAATTTATGTAGTCGAAATCACATTTTAGTTTGAAGTTACATAAATAATGGTTGAAGTGACACTCGTAATGACAGAAGTTACACTCATAAAAAGTCTAAAATCACATAAAATTGTCTTGAAGTTTCATAAATTCAAATTTATATAGTCGAAATCACATTTTAGTTTGAAGTTACACAAATATGGGCTGAAGTTACACTCACAAATCTCAGAAATTTAAAAGTGCTCAAAAGTGATTAACTAAAGCCTAGAGAGAGAAAGTTAATTAATTAGTGCATAGGTAAATGATTAGTGTTAAGTGTGTTTTTGTCTCTACAATCTCATCCATCCATCTCCCTCATCCAATGGCTAGGATGAGGACTCATGGACTCAACAAAAATGGTGGACTCATAAGAACCTATCTCTCTCTCTCTCTCTCTCTCTCTCTCTCTATATATATATATATATATATATATATATATATATATATATATATATATATATATATATATAGAGAGAGAGAGAGAGAGAGAGTTAGGTTCAAATGAAAACACCCCTTATCTTTGAGTCCATAAGTCCTCATCCAAGCCCTTGGATTATGAGGATGAAGGGCTAGGATTAAAACAAAATGGATGGCCAAGATTGCGAGACACACACAATCCATCTCCTTCAAACCCTAATACTTATACCCTCTCCTCACCCAAATTTTCTCATTCTCACATTTTCCATTATCTCTCTACCTCCCTTCTCTCTCTACATACCTCTAAAAAAACCCAAAAAAATCTCCCTCATCCCTCACCCACCGAGCACCACCGCGGCACCGTTACACCACTGTGCACCACCGCCACTCATCCACTTGCCGCCACTGCCTCCCCAACCCGTCCACCTCTCACGACCGCCGCTGCGCTCCTCTCCTCCTCTGCCGCCGCCCACCTCCACTCACCAACCTCCCTCCTTTTCTAAACACCACCAATAAACTACATAAAAAATTAGATCTAACGAAGAAAATTGAAAAAACCACCAACAACCACCACCACAACCATATACCACAAAAAACATCACTTGTTTGTAGATCTAAAACAAAAATAATGGTGGTGATATCGGTGAGGATTCTTAAAAATAAGAGTAGGCGGGATGAGAGAGGCGTCGGTGAGGAGTGTTAAAAACGGTTTTTTTTTAAATCGGCTGGTGTTAGTCACGTTTTTTGTTTTATAAATTTCTTATGGGTTTTTTTTATTAGATCTCTTTTTTTTCCATATATATTATGTTTTTTATTTTGATTTTGATTTTTCTGTTATTTTAGATCTCCTTTTTTTCATTATATATTTTTTTTTCTAGATTTAGTTTGTTATTTTTCTCATTTACTGTTTTTTTAGATAGATCTCGTTTTTTATTTATAATTTTTTTTTATGTTTTTCTATTTTTTATTTTAGATCTCGTTTTTTTTCTCGTATTTTGTGTTGGTGAATTTTTTTCATAGAATCGGGTGGAGATGGTGGCCGGAGGCATAGGGACGCGTGGGAGATGACGGCCTCCTCCTGTCGCCTCGTCTCTTTTTCTTCTCTGTTTTTTTTTAAGATATGTATGTATCTTCACAATTTTAGTCGATCTCTTTTTAGATCTGAAAAAGAGTCTAAAACGGATAAAAAAAACAACCACCACCATCTTTGATCTTAAAAAAATGGGTAAAAAAAATCACCATTTCAGTTCTCATTTTTTTTTTTTTTTATATTTTAGATCCCATTTTTTTCTATTACATATCTCGTTTTTTTTTTTTTTGTTGGTGGTTGGTTGATTTTCCTGTAGATCTAAACTAAAGTTACACCATTCCGGCTTAAAGTTACAAAATTATTGACTAAAGTTACATTATTTAATAGGTTTATAACTAAAGTTACATAGATAGAGAACAACCACCATCTTTTTTTTTTTTTTCAAATTTGTACCGTCACAATTTTAATCTCATTTTTTAGATCTGAAAAAAAAGGTGAAATAAAAACAAGCACTACCATTTTAGATCTGAAAAAAAAAAACTTCCACCACCTTTTTTTTTCGATTCACTAAAGTTTCACTAGTACATACTAAAGTTTCACTAGTATGTACTAAAGTTTCATTAGTATGTACTAAAGTTACACTACATAAAGTTTTACTAGTATGTACTAAAGTTTCACTAGTATGTACTAAAGTTTCACTAGTATGTACTAAAATGTACTAAAGTTTCACAATTATTTACTAAAGTTTCACTAGTACAAACTAAAGTTTCACTAGTACTGATCAGGCCTGTCGCAAGCCCGAAACAAAGATAAATTACCCAGACTAGGCTAATAACAAATTAATGTAATTAGGGAAGTAGGGGTCGATCCTCAGGGAGATGGTGTTTCCTATGGATTGTGAATTGTCTCACAATTGAGTTTTATCTAATGATTTTCTGGGTTTTGGATTTGGTGATGTCTAAACTAATAAAGAACATAAATAAAAACAAAACAAACTGAAATGGAAACGATAAAGCAGATAATAAATTAACAATAATGAGAAGCATCTAGGGAAATAGGTTCACCCATGTAGATTGACATATTAATGAAATTGGATTTAGGATATGCAAATAATTCATTGAGCGTTCGTAAGAATGGTGTGTTCATTACAATCATAGATCAGATGGTCTAGCAGGCTTTTAGTGCGATTTACTAGGTCTTAATCCACTATGTCACGCTTTGTCTATTCAATTCCTGTATATCTACCTTGGAAAAGAATTCCACACTAGTCAAAGATTGTGATCAAGAATCGTCAACTATTGTTAAAGTCGAAACATGCATAGACACAATGTTTTAAAAGCACAATTTCCTTTATCCAATTATCATATTTTAATCAATCTAACATGGCTACCCTACACCCTATAAAGGTGACTACTCACTCATGATTATGTTGACATTAACAATGAAAGTTAAGGTAAGCATATTTAGTTGATTTTGACAATAATTTAGACTCTCTATGTGGCGATAATAACGACGCTATATGACAATCTAAGAAATGAAACTATGATTATAACAACGTAAAAACGAATCTAAATGATACGAATAGAAAGTAACGAACAAATGGAAAGCAATAAAGAATGGTAAACAAAGGATAAATTAGGAATACCTAGGTGACGATCAACGATGAAGGCGATAACAATAATAGAAATCCCTCGCATAGAAATACCGTACTTTGAATTACAACTCTTGAACCCAACTAGTAGATACAAAGATTGAAATTCTTATTGAACTAAACTAATGTTTTGAAAGGAAATGGACAGAAATAAACTAGAAACAAATGACAAAAGAAGAAGAGAATCTAAACTAGAAAGACTAAAGCTAAAAGGAAATATAAGACTAGATTATGTAAGAAAATGTATATGATGGATTATTTCATGGATATATGGATGATTGATATGAGGGGCTTGGCACATCTATTTATAGTATTAGGGTTTCGTGGAGAAGAGGTCGGGCAATAAATACATAGGTCAAAAATAGGATGAAGGAGCCGCAATGCACTGAGCAGCAGGAATACCCGATCGGGTACACCACTTACCCGATCGGGTAAGTCGTCTTCTGGAAGCTCTTGACTAACTCTTCAACTTCCTTCGCTTTGACTTGACTTACAACATCCCCCTTGACTCGACAATCGGGTTTGTTGCTTGGATATGATGTAAAGCGATGAATTCTCCCGTCTAATTGATTGGTCTTCCGACAACTACAAAACCGTCTTTGCTTCTTCTCTCCCTTAAGTTAATGAACCTTCTCGAAATGCCTTACACATGGTCAAGCTTGCATCTTCAAATCGTCGGGTTCTAGGCAAATGCTCGGAAATATAGAAAAAGGGCGTAGAAACATCACTTTCCCTACAAAACAAGTTAGAACACAGAAATTCGCCTAGAAGACGATATTAGCTCATAAAATGGCTTAACAAAGCACAAATGACAAACAAAACTGAGCTAAAGTGGGGGTTAAAATCATACAAATATTCACTTATCAAACTCCCCCAAGCTAAACCTTTGCTTGTCCTCAAGCAAACATAACAAACAATACCAGGACAAGGTTGCAAGCATTGGCTACTATACCATCAAGAAACAAATCTCAACATAAAGCTTTTGAAAACATAATGAATCATAACCCAAAAGCAACGTGGGCAAGAATGATACATAAACATGGCTGAGATTTACATAACGGCGTAGCGCAAAGAATTTCACTACAGAATTTCGGCTCTTGCATGATCTTTTGACAAATGGACTCTTACGGCACACTCGAACACTCAATGTATGTAAAAGGTGATTTCTTTATGTGTAAATGTTTGAGACACTCACCTATCTACGACTTATGAAAATGTGTCCGCAGTCTAATATGGTAAACAATTCAAAACACAAGTCAAAGATCACAATGCACATAGAAAAGAAGCCGAAAAATGAGAAGAAGGTTTTGGGAAATGGGTGAAAGGTGGACAAACAGTTATGGTCATGTGAAGATTAGAATGAGCTAGCAACTGACCAATGATAAATGGATACTCAATCCAAACTTCCGGTTAATTCCCACAAGACAATTAGCGAAGCCAGAGTGAACAGATTGGCTTATTACACACGAAACACAAGGGTAAACTCCTTCTAATCATTTGACATTTTTTAGGAGATACTCATAACTTCTTTTCTTATTTCTTTTTCTTTCTTTTTCTTATTTCTTTTTCTATTTTTCTTCCTTTTTTTTCTCTTTTCTTTTTCTGAACACAACTTCACTTCTTGAACTTTTTCGTTCTTCCAAATTCACTTTGATAGATAAGAACAAATCTTCTCGAAAGAGCACCCATACACCATATTCTAGCTACTAGCTCAAAAGGTAGGCAGTTTTTGTTTGTAGCTATTATTTTGTGAAGCAATTGTATGAAGGGGCTAATTTTGAGGGGTAAATTAAAGTGAAAAAGGCTTCAAATCTTCAAATCTTAGTGAATCATGAATGCAATGCTTATAGAAATGAAATGAGAACCATACTTATGCGTTTTGACATGACACACATCACAAAGAGAACTACACACACCTAGATGAGACTGGGTATATATGGATGTACCAGTCTAAGGAGGTTTTACCTTACAATATATGTAGTTTGCCAAATGTCAAGATCAAGCGTACTCATCTATAGATTCATTCCATGCCTACTGTGTACAAGACTTTCCCATGTATGCAAAATTCAATGAATATTGAATCATTATCTTTTGAAAGCTCTAAGTTTGGGAAATGTAACATGATAGCATAGTAAACAAGCAAGCAAAGCATGAAAAGCATTCAATTGTGTTCAAAATTTTTTAAATTTTCTCAAAAATCTTCTCTTTCTTTTATTCAAAATTTGAAAAATATAGCTAAAATACAAAATGGGAAATATGCAATCCCTCCCCCAAGCTAAACATCACATTGTCCTCAATGTGAGCACAAAAGCTAAATATGCAATGAGACGCTTAATGGGAAGAAAGGAAAAATGAAAAAAGAATGAAGCTTACTAGTCAGTGCGGACTCCCCCAAGCTAGTCTTTTGGACTTTTGACAAGGAAGGTCGTCAAGGATTCTTCAAAAACTCTTTCATCTGCAAAGAAATCTAACAAAACAACGTAAAAGGGAAAAACAAAAATAAAAATGCAAAAAGGGAAAACACGGGTTGCCTCCCGAGAAGCGCTTGTTTAACGTCTTGCTTGACGAATTTTTCATAAGAATCATCAAGTTGAGGATGGACGCTCCGTATAGACAATATCTAAACATCCGATGATAGAATTGCTGTAATAGAGTTTCAGTCTTTGTCCATTAACTTTGAATTTCTCACCATTGCTAGTCATGAGTTCCACATAGCCGTACTTGCTCACATATGTGACAGTGAATGGTCCAGACCATCGGGAACGAAGTTTTCCCGGAAAAATTTTCAGACGGGAGTTGAAAAGAAGTACTTGGTCACCGACATTAAATTCTGTCTTAATTATCCTCTTGTCGTGCCAACGCTTCGTTTTCTCCTTATAGATTCGAGAATTCTCAAAAGCTTGCAAACGAAATTCCTCTAGCTCATTGAGTTGCAAGAGTCTCCTATCAGCGCTAAGCTTAGTGTCTAAATTTAGTTCTTTGATAGCCCAGTAAGCTTTATACTCTAACTCGACAGGAGGATGACAGGCCTTTCCATAAACCAATCGATAAGGAGATGTTCCAATCGGGGTTTTGAAAGCTGAACGATAAGCCCACAAGGTGTCATCGAGCTTATTACTCCAATCAGTTCTAGATCTTGAGACTACTTTCTGAAGAATTGTTTTCAACTCTCTATTTGAGACTTCTACTTGACCGCTGGTCTGGGGATGGTAGGCTAATCCTCGTCTGTGATACACACCATATTTAGCAAGCAGAGTATCTAACTGCTTTTCTCCAAAGTGAGTTCCTCGATCACTAATCACGGCTCTGGGTACACCAAATTGTGGAAAGATGATCTTCTTAAATAGCCGTATCACAGCTCTAGCATCATTAGTGGGAGTGGCAATTGCTTCTACCCACTTGGAAACATAGTCAACAGCGACTAAGATGTAACGATTTCCGTTAGAAGAAGGGAATGGTCCTTGATAGTCAATACCCCAGACATCGAATATTTAAACTTCTAATATGCCGTTTTGAGGCATCTCATGTCTCTTGGATATTTGACCCATTCGTTGACAAGCGTCACAAGCCATAACAAAGTCTTTTGAATCTTTAAACAACGAGGGCCAGAAAAACCCGGATTGTAAGACTTTGGCTACGGTCTTGGACGGACCATGATGACCACCATAAGCAGATGAGTGGCATCCTTCTAAAACTCCTTTAACTTCCCACTGAGGGATACATCGTCTATAAAGACCATCAGAACACTGCTTGAAAAGATAAGGGTCATCCCAAACGAAGAATTTTGCATCATGCAAAAATCGCTTCCTTTGGTTATAAGAAAGGTCAGAAGGTAGCTGTCGACTGACGAGAAAGTTGGCCATATCAGCATACCAAGGAGAAGAGTCAGCAATTGCCATTAATGAATCATCAGCAAACGAATCATTAATTGGTGTTAACAATCCTATTTCAGTTACTCTTATCCTTGAAAGATGGTCAGCGACTACATTTTCTGCTCCTTTCTTATCCCGGATCTCTAGATCAAATTCTTGAAGGAGTAAAATCCATCGGATAAGCCGAGGTTTTGCCTCTTTCTTTGAAAGCAGATATTTCAAAGCAGCGTGATCAGTGTAAACAATGACTTTTGATCCTATAAGGTAAGAACGGAATTTGTCTAAGGCATAGACAATGGCAAGAAGTTCTTTTTCAGTAGTGGCATAGTTGATTTGGGCAGGATCTAACGTTTTACTAGCATAGTAAATAGCATGAAGGAACTTTTCCTTTCTTTGCCCCAAAACAACTCCAACGGCGTAATCACTCGCATCGCACATAAGCTCAAATGGAAGATTCCAATCAGGTGACTGGATTATAGGTGCGGTGATTAGAGCGCGTTTGATTTTATTGAATGCCTTAAGGCATTCCTTCGTGAATTTAAAAGGCGCATCCTTAGAAAGGAGCTCAGTCAGGGGTTTGGCTATTTTAGAAAAATCTTTAATAAACAGTCGGTAGAAACCGGCGTGGCCAAGGAAACTCCTGATTCCTTTTACATTAGCAGGTGGTGGCAGTTGCTCAATAATTTGGATCTTAGCTCGATCCACTTCAATACCTCTTTTAGAAATGATGTGTCCTAAAACTACACCTTTGTTTACCATGAAGTGACACTTTTCCCAGTTGAGAACAAGGTCGACTTCTTCACAGCGTTTTAGCACTTTAGACAGATTTGTCAAACAGCTATCAAAGGAAATGCCATAGACGCTAAAGTCGTCCCTAAATACTTCCATGATAGTCTCAACAAAATCGGAAAAGATACTAGTCATGCAACGCTGGAAAGTTGCAGGCGCATTGCACAAGCCAAATGGCATTCGGCGATAAGCAAAAGTGCCATAGGGACAGGTGAAGGTGGTTTTCTCTTGGTCCTCAGGGTGGATAGGAATTTGGAA
>JAIUZE010027757.1:0-15820 GCA_022085475.1 Heliosperma pusillum | reverse complement strand
TGCTTTTGTTTCATCTGTCTATTTCATCCTTCTCACAAGAAATTGTCGATATATTTAAAGAGTTGTTCTTTTGGGGATTTCGATGATTTAGGGAGCCCGAGAGTTGAGGGTGACGATGAAGAGGCGTTTGATGCCAATGATTTTGATGATGATTTGAAGATTAAGAACAACCAACAACATAATACCACACAATCTGTAAGTAAAGCTGCTAATATTTATGAGAATTGAATATTTGTGTCTATGCTTGAAACGAAATTGGCGAGATCTTAACAAAAGGAAGCTAACTGTGCAGGAAAATGGGGACTATAATCACGCCAACGCTCCTGCTTTCTCTTCCATTGCTAGAAGTGGTAAGAGGTTTCCTTTTTCTTTGTAATCTTGAGGTCTACGCCCTCCTGTCATGTCGATTTACTACATTTGCTTTTCGGCCGAAATTTTGAACTGATGAAAACATGTTTGAGAAAATTGGGATCAACAATGCTTTTGTGAGTTATGCAGTGAATTGATTTGAACGACTCAAACGGAAAATTGTACAATTAATTGAGATGAATGGAGGTAGCATTTTATTAGGAAAGTCTTTGGTTATCTTATTGTCTCTATTGTATCTGACAGTGTTCATTTTCGTTTGCTTGGTTATATAACTAGTTACTGGTAAGGAACTGAATGGGGAGAAGGATTACGAAGGAGAAAGGGACGCATTTACGAACAGTGATCAGTGGAAGGAGAGGGTAGAGAAGTGGAAAACAAGGCAAGAGAAGAAAGGGTTGGTTAACACCTTAGAAGCCGAAAATGACCAGGGCGAAGAAGATGATTTCCTGTAAGAACTAAACTTTGCTTTGATTTACTTTCTTCTCCTATTTTAATTCGTGTTTATAGATCCTCAAATCCAAAATCGGTAAAAAAAATCTCATTCTCATAAGCGATTAGGTAGAAATATGATGGTAAAGTTTCTGAAAATTTTAATTTTCTAGGCTTATATTTGAAAATGACTCCTGTATTGTAGCAATATCCAAATCTACAACGGTTTAGTTGGTAATCTACAACGGTTTGCAGGCTACTCGTAACATGGTTTTCCGATACCTGTTAGCTTTAAAACCATTCTTGTTGCTCAATTTACACCAAAAAACCAAAAGAACAAGTTAAGTGTCCAAAATGCGATTCCAAGCCACATAGATCTCCCTAGTGTTTCTCAGGCACACTTACTGTCATAATAGCATTTGATGTAACATTTCTGAAAATAGCCGAAAACTGTACTTAAATTTGTTACTGCTACTCCAGGATTGCAGAAGCAAGGCAGCCTCTATGGAGAAAAGTCCCAATCTCATCAAGCAAAATCAACCCATATCGAATTGTAATTGTCATGCGTCTTGTTATCCTCGCCTTTTTTCTCCGGTTTAGAATCTTAACCCCGGCAACTGATGCCTACCCATTGTGGCTCATCTCTGTTATATGTGAGATATGGTTTGCGTTCTCTTGGATCCTCGATCAGTTTCCCAAATGGTTCCCTATCAATCGTGAAACTTACTTGGATCGCTTGTCATTGAGGTTTGAACGAGAGGGAGAGCCTAACAAGTTAGCCCCGGTTGACTTCTTTGTCAGTACAGTGGATCCACTCAAAGAGCCACCCATTATTACTGCAAACACTGTTTTGTCCATCTTGGCTGTTGATTACCCTGTCGAGAAGGTGAGCTGTTATGTATCAGATGACGGTGCATCTATGCTTCTATTTGATGCACTCTCGGAAACTGCTGAGTTTGCGAGGAGATGGGTTCCGTTCTGCAGAAAGTATGCCATTGAGCCAAGGGCTCCGGAATTTTACTTTAGTCAGAAGATGGATTATCTCAAGGATAAGGTCCAAGCTACATTTGTCAAGGATCGCCGAGCCATGAAAGTTAGAAAATCATCCTTCTATCTGTCATTTATCATGTCTTCCAACATCTTGAAATATGTCTTAACAAGTTCCCTTTCTGTTTGGAAACCAGAGGGAGTATGAAGAATTCAAGGTAAGAATAAATGCATTGGTCGCAAAAGCACAGAAGAAACCTGAAGAAGGATGGGTGATGCAAGACGGAAGTCCATGGCCGGGAAACAACACCCGTGATCATCCTGGGATGATCCAGGTTGCTATTCTTAAACTGAGTGCTAAGTCAACCCTGATCTTCCCATCTTTCTCTTTTTTTCTCAAGCGGTTCAGGGAACTGAGTAGCGTATCGTATATATGTGCAGGTTTATCTGGGAAGTGAAGGTGCCCTAGATGTGGAGGGTAAAGAGCTGCCAAAGCTGGTTTACGTCTCACGTGAGAAGCGGCCTGGATATAACCACCACAAGAAAGCTGGTGCAATGAATGCATTGGTAGGTGCATCACTTTTCAACATTGCCCCTTTTATTATGTTTTGTTTTGGGTTGCTTCATCCAGTTTAGTCCTGATTCGAGCCAGACAAGACCAAAAGGGCTATAAAGTTCTCCTTCTTGAGTTTTAATGCTGTGCATTAGCAAGGAATCGAACTTGAGACTTCTTACCAATTTATCTCAAGTGTTTAGGAGTTTATTATAGTTTATTTTGACGGTTTTGTAATGATTTATGACCTGGTTATTCTCTGATTTCTTTTAATAGGTTCGTGTTTCAGCAGTTCTTACGAATGCACCATTCATATTAAATCTTGACTGTGATCACTATGTCAACAATAGCAAGGCGGTTAGGGAGGCTATGTGCTTTTTAATGGATCCACAGTTTGGCAAAAAGCTCTGTTACGTTCAGTTTCCTCAGAGATTTGATGGAATTGACAGACATGACAGATATGCTAATCGCAATATTGTTTTCTTCGATGTAAGCTCAACTCTTTTCATACACCTTCACTTAGGCTCCGTTTGGTTTGAGGAAACAGGCCTAATCTCGACATAATTGGCATGCTGATACCTGGTGTATTTTACTGATGCCTTTGAAATTTCTTATATATGTTTGTTAGATCAATATGAGAGGCTTAGATGGGATACAAGGACCGGTATATGTAGGAACAGGATGTGTATTCAACCGCCCAGCTTTGTACGGATATGATCCTCCGGCATCTGAAAAAAGGCCTAAAATGACATGTGATTGCTTGCCTTCTTGGTGCTGTTGTTGCTGTGGTCAGAGGAAAAAGTCTAAATCAAAGAAAGGGCTCAAAAACTTGCTCAATGGACTGTACAGCAAGAAGAAAAAGATGTTGATGGGGAAGAAGTACTCGAGAAAGAATCCGACTCCTATCTTCGATCTTGAGGACATAGAAGAGGGATTGGAAGGTTACGAGGAATTGGAGAAATCAACTCTAATGTCCCAGAAGAACTTTGAGAAGCGGTTTGGTCAGTCACCGACTTTCATTGCTTCTACCCTCATGGAAGATGGAGGTCTTCCTGAGGGCACTAACTCTACTGCTTTGATTAAGGAAGCCATTCATGTTATTAGCATTGGCTACGAAGAAAAGACTGAATGGGGAAAAGAGGTAAGCGTCCGAGGTTTCTTTTTTAGACATGATCGGCAAAACTGGCATGAGAACCTATGCTTAATTTTTGTTATTTGTGATGGTGGGGTCGCAGATTGGATGGATATATGGGTCAGTGACAGAAGATATCTTGACAGGGTTCAAGATGCACTGTAGGGGATGGAAATCAGTGTATTGCATGCCTAAGAGACCGGCTTTCAAGGGATCGGCTCCGATAAATCTGTCAGATCGGTTACATCAAGTTCTTAGATGGGCTCTTGGATCAGTTGAAATTTTCCTCAGCAGACACTGTCCTTTGTGGTATGCCTGGGGAGGGAAGCTCAAGTGTTTAGAAAGGCTTGCTTATATCAATACCATTGTCTACCCTTTTACCTCTATTCCTCTTCTTGCTTACTGTACTATACCCGCTGTCTGTCTTCTCACCGGAAAGTTCATCATTCCAACTGTAAGTAAATTTCACTCAATTCCGGAGCATTTTGTTGTATAATGATGTTTTTATATTTGACATTGATCGCCGGTTCCTGTTCTTTCTGTTCTAGCTTACGAACTTGGCAAGCATATGGTTCTTGGGCCTTTTCATTTCCATCATAGTAACGGGAATTCTCGAGCTACGATGGAGTAATGTAGGCATTGAGGACTGGTGGAGAAACGAGCAATTTTGGGTGATTGGAGGTGTTTCGGCCCATCTATTCGCGGTTTTCCAAGGCCTACTAAAAGTACTAGCAGGAGTCGACACAAATTTTACTGTCACTTCAAAAGCAGGAGATGACGGAGAGTTTGGAGAATTGTACCTGTTCAAGTGGACTACCCTTCTCATCCCTCCCACAACCCTCATCATACTCAACATGGTCGGAGTAGTGGCGGGTATTTCTGATGCCATTAACAATGGGTACAACTCATGGGGCCCACTGTTTGGGAAGCTCTTCTTCTCCTTTTGGGTAATTGTTCATCTATACCCTTTCCTGAAGGGTCTGATGGGAAGACAGAACCGGACACCTACCATTGTCGTTTTATGGTCGGTTTTGCTAGCTTCGATATTCTCTCTTTTGTGGGTTCGGATTGATCCGTTCCTCCCTAAACAAACCGGCCCTATCCTCAAACAATGTGGGGTTGAGTGCTAGCCTAATGATGCTTGCAGGCTATTCTGCTCTAATTCTTCCCTTTTCTTGTTTTGATTTAATATCTTGAAAATTCAGTGATTTTGTAAATAGGAGTAAGAAATTCAGATGATGTATTTTGAAGAACATGCTATACTTGAATGAAACGATATCAATACACATAAATTACATTCCCCAGTATACTTTGAGCCTGCTTTATTTATATACAAAAACACTGAATTTTTCTCTAGTTTTGGATGCCTCGTACAGTTTCGCTAGTAGACCAGACAAAATCGACCCGAATGATCCGACTTGCACCTGACCCGAATGAGCTGTTGGCCAGGTCTAAGTGTACGTACGTAGCGCCCTTATTTGCAGGGAACCTCGATAATTACCTCGTGTGCGTCTTCCAATGTTTTAGACTTTCTGTTACGTTCAAGATTTATGAGCATTCCAACAGTCATTGAACCGAAGGACTCCAGAAAAGGAACGTGTTGTGTCAATTTCTGTGTAACACAGAGCATGCTTGGTCTAGACTCTGGCACTTGACAGGTGCATTCCAAGGCCATTGCAACTACTCGTGCTACGTTGGCTTCCAATTTTGCAGCTGGTGGCTTCAGTCTTTGATCTACGATATCTTTCAAGTACAAATCAAGAGTGACAGCTGATGAAGTTCCGGAATAGAGTGAAGATAAAAACTCTCTTGGGTGCTTTCCCATCATAACCTCCAATGCTACCACCCCAAAGCTGTACACATCAGACTTCTCCGTTATCTTTATTGTGAAAGCAATCTCTGCACACACCAAATGTTTAGTGCATTCACAGTATCAACTTTACTCGTAAAAAAGCCGGTTCTAATACTTAATATCAAGGATTTAGGAATTATTCAAAACTGTTTCCCTACCTGGAGCCATGTAGCCATAAGACCCAGCAACTGTGGACCAATTAGATGAACCAGAGACCAACAGCTTAGCAGTGCCGAAATCAGAAAGCTTCGCCTCAAAATCCGAGTCAAGCAAAACATTATTGATTGATATGTCACGATGCACAATTGGCGGAGAACAGTCATGGTGCAGGTAACAAAGTGCATATGCCAGTCCCTGAACAATTTTCAGCCTTAGACCCCAGTCCAAAAGGGACCCTTCCTCACTGTACAGAACTTTTCCCAGGCTACCCTTTTCGACGTATTCATAAACTAGGTACATGAACTTGCTGGTGGTACAAGACCCATATAGCTTTATGATATTCCGGTGCCTGATTTGTGTCAGTGTTGTGATCTCATTCTCGAAGCTCTTACGATCAATCGATGACATGTCACTGGAATCTGATTTTTTGAGATTTTTTACTGCAAAAATCCGACCTTTTGGCAAGGTTGCCTTATAAACAGTCCCGAAACCTCCTCTCCCAATACAGTACTGCTCATCGAAGTCTGCTGTAGCTTTAACCAAATCTTGGAAAACTAATCTCTCTTTTCCTGATCCCCAAATAAGCATATCAAAGTTGTCATAGTAGCATGGATTTTCCATACTATCGTCTTTTTTGTTTTCCTCTTTTTTGACCTCTTTACCCCTTTTGTAGAGGAATCCTACTAAAACACTTGCAAGAAACAGAAGGAAACAAAGAATGATGCTTTCTATCAGGGATTTCCTGCTGAACTTACGCGACTTTTTGTACTTACATACAGGCAAGCCCTGTACGTTTCCACACAAACCCGGGTTTCCACTGAATGCTCTTGAGGGTGCTTTTTGAAAGACCTCAATATCCGGAACTTCCCCATATAGCTCATTGTAAGAGAAGTCAATGCTCTCTAAGCTAATCATCCCGGAAAATGTCCCGGGTATAGCTCCTGAGAGATCATTATGTGAGAAGTTCAGAAGTTGTAGTAAGGAAAGTGAACCAAGACTTTCAGGAATGGTTCCCGAGAGAGCGTTTCGACTAAGGTCTAAGTAATAGCGTAATTGAGCAAGTTCACCTAGCTCAACTGGAATTTGGCCAGAAAAACTATTTTGGCTCAAATTTAAGCTCGATAATGTTGTGCAATTCACTATCTGAACTGGAATTTTTCCTATCAGAATGTTCCCTGACAGGTCAACATCCCTTAGATTAGTCAGCTGGCTTATACTTTTCGGAACATCTCCTGTCAAATGGTTTTTGCTCAAGCTAAGTTGTTCCAAAAGTTGCAGCTGTCCAATTTCTGAAGGAATTTCACCAAGAAATTCATTTGAGTTCAGATTCAGAACTACCAATTTGGCCAGTCTCCCTAATGAAGCCGGTATTTTGCCATAAAGCTTGTTTCCCTCGAGCTCTAGCCGGGTAAGATTAAGGAAATCAAGATTAAGACCCCCTGAAAACTGATTATGAGCAAGATTAAGAAAATCAAGGTTAGGATGAGCTCCAAATGCTTTGGTGAAATCGCCACTAAACCGGTTTCCTTCAAGCCATACTCTATTTAAGCCCCCGCAATTTCTGATGCAGTCAGGAACTAATCCTGTAAACTTGTTGAAATGAACTGTAAACTCTTGAAGACTTAGTCCATTGCACAACTTTCTTGGCAGATTACCGGAGAAGTTGTTATATGCAACGCGAAAGTTTGTCAGGGAATGGCTTTTGCTTCCAAAGTTTCTCGGAAACTCACCGAAAAAACTATTGGAAAACAAAGACAGGGTTTCTAGGTTCACAAGGTCAACTAAGGTATCAGGCAACTTTCCTATAAGTTTATTGTTGTTAAGATCGAGAATGATCAGCGATGTCAGCTTACCGATCTCAGGCGGTAAAGTTCCACTGAGACTGTTGTTGAAAAGCTGCAAGACAGTAAGACCTGTTATATTACCAATAGATGAGGGAATTGTCCCTGAAAGTGTATTACTAGAGAAGTCTAACTGATCCAAAGCTGTTAGTTTTCCTATCTCTTTAGGAATTGAGCCAGAAAAGTTGTTGTCATACAAGAAAAGGGTGTTAAGATTTGTCGATAGTCCGACTTCAGGCGGGATAATCCCGCTGAAATGATTGGATTGAATCTGCAACATGACCAAGTTAGTCCAATTTGTGAAAAAGTCGGAAGAGAGGGTTCCGGTAAGGGAATTGTTTGAGATGTCTATTTCAGAAATCTTCCTAAGATTAGTCAAGGACAAAGGGATTTCCCCAGTGAATGAATTTGAAGCCAAGGCCAAAGATGATAAGTTAGTGCATAGGCCAAGCTCAGAAGGAATGGTGGAATTCAATTTGTTCCATCGAAGGTCAAGTATACGAAGCATCTTGAGATTCCCTAAAGATGGAGGAACACTCCCTTCAAATGAGTTGTTATACAACTCTAGTATTTGAAGGCCTTCTAGTAGACCTATATTTTCGGGTATCAAACCATTAAACCGATTATTTCCTACTCGAAGATCCCTTAACATAGTGAGCTTGGAAATGCTTGATGACAAAGAACCATGGAAGTTATTTGTTGTTAGGTTGAGATACTTGAGCTTAGAAAGATTAGTAAATAGTGAGTAAGGTATTAGAGAAGTTAATGAGTTTTGAGCCAAGTCTAAGTAAGTAAGGTTTAGGCAAGATGGTATGAAGCTTGGAAACTCTAGCTCAAGGTCATTGAGGTAGAGGCTAAGGTGAGTGAGTGATGGCAAGGGAGAAAACGTCGGCCAATTAGACGATTCTAAGTAGTTCGCGCCAAGGTCTAAGTATCGTAACTCGACAAGATAGCTTAGTTGGTAAGGGATTTTCCCTGAGAGAATGTTGTCACTCAAGTCTAGGGAAGTTAAGCTAGAGATGTTGCCTATGTTAGATGGTATTGTACCACTTAAGTTGTTTTGGCTTAGATTAAGGATACTAAGTGAGGTAAATGAAGTGAAGTTTATATGATTTAGTGTTCCACTTAAGCCAAAATTAGCAAGGTTTATTCCTAAAACACCATTGTTGTTATCATCACAAGTAACTCCATCCCATTTGCATAAATCATGAGCATTGGAGAGTGACCATGATGGAAGATTTGAAGGAGGATAAAGGGTGTCTTTCCATTTCAAGAGAGCTTCTATTTGAGGTTTTAGTGATGAAGTTTTGTTTAGGAGTAAGAGAAAAAATAAAATTGTATAGAGTTGGGAAGCATTGTTAGGTAGAAATTGCTTCATTATGGACTAAGAGATGATGATTATATGATGTTTATGACCAAGTAGTGAAGCATTAAATATAGGTGCACTAAAGGTTGGTAATTTGGTAAATTCGGCTAAATTATCGAGGTTAAATTAAATTTACTTTGTTAAATATTTCCTTCGTGAAAGTACGATTTGATTACAAGAGTGGAAAACAAATAAAATCTTTGGCCATAAAGTAAAATCTCAAAGTACCACAAAGAATTTGCCCAAAACTGAGGCAACTAATGTTAAAACTTTCTTTAAATATAAAATGAGCCCAATATTAATTGTATAGGTTATCTTTTATACACGTGTTTGATACTTGACCCTCAGACTTGAACACCTCATTCAAGTCAATGATACAACGATTTTGATCAACCAAATTTGTTTAACATACGACATGTATTGGGTATAAGTTGTTGTTACCGAGTCAAGTTAATTAGTGATAGCATATGAGAAATTAAGCGTAGAAATATCGGTATATCACTTAGTAAGTCTTCCATAGCAAATTAGTAATAACTCACTAGCTAGAATAAGTGAATGCTTGTCCAACTAAAATAAACCTAATCATAATATGGTAGACATTTTTGCTACTTTTTTTTTAGTGTTATAAGTAGGTACTCAAGATTGACGGATCCTAATTAAGTAGATTGATTGTGGTGTAAGTGATGATGATTCAGTTGATGTTATTATTAACACAACTTATTATGCGTTAGTGCTACTTTGAATTGAGCATACTTATCAATGTTATCATTGTTCCAATCTACAAATAAGCCTTTACATAGACCTACATATTAGTGAAGTATAAGTGTAATGGTTAACAACAACACAAAATCACAAATTAATAATGACAAAAAGAACTTGCGAAAGCATATTATATTTAACAAATTTTAGTGGATTTGACTAAAATATGTAATTAGCAAAGTTTGGTAATACTAGTGTTCGCTAATTAGCTATTTCAATTCATCAATTGATTGTATTTTATTTGTAAATGACTGACATGAACATGAATCATTTATAATAACTATAATAAGATATGTTTTCAAGGATAAAAATGTCAATTTATATATCTTTTAATCTACTAATTGAATATGCTGGTAGTAGCGCAACATATTGTAAAATTGTAGATTACATTCACTTACGATTTTACTATGTTGTCTACCAAATAGTCCAAACAACATATTAGTTAGTCAAACATGCTAAATTGCCTGAATATGTCAAAAACTTATCAATCTACCGGTTATTAAATACCTCATCAACCCAGTATCTCATATTAATATAAGGTGAGAGTATCTCGCCTAAATGATAAGAATACCAACACTTTTATAAAATCACAATTACTTGTGATATTGATGAGTCTTGATGATCATTATTTATATACATGTTTTATGCTTCCTTTAGACACATATAACTCGTTTTACCGTCTTTCCTTGCTTATTTCTATGCTATTTTAGCTAGAATATCGATTCTGCCACTTCTATTATGTTTTAATGTAGATTGGATGCATTTGGAGCTTTTTGAGTAGATATGAAGCATGCCGGAGTCGGATCGTAGAAGGTTAGGCACGGAAATCGAGAACGAAAGAGAAGAAATGAAGAAAATCAAAGAAACGAGCCTAAATGAAGGATGCTCGACCAAGCAGAAGGCCTTACTCGATCGAGTCGTGGTCATGGCTGCTCGATCGAGCAGAAGTCCCTTGCTCGATCTAGCAACCTAGCTTTTTGACGGCTTTTTCGTATTTTCCTAAACTAGTTAACCTAATTTATTAGATTTGTATTATAAAAGGAAAGCTCGTCTTTCACAATTAGCGATGCTTTTATGCTTTAATATTAGAAACCCTAAATTAGTTTGCTTGCCTCTAGATTTTATTCATCAAGACGATTGTCTTTAGTTTAAGCTTGTAATCGGTATTCTTTAATCTTTTCGTTATTCAATTAGTTACCTTCTAGTTCTTTAATTATTCATTGTTATTCCTTTCGTTATTGTTAATTATGTTTGCTTTATTTAATATCGTTGTTATTAATATCGTTATGAGTAGCTAAATTCTTTTATAGGGTTGAAAGAGGATCTAGGATTGTTAGAAGGGGTAGATTAATTAATTGCAATTGCAATTGCATGGTTGTCGTTTGATTATCGTTTTAATTCTAGTTGTTTGATTACTGGCCAGGATTAATTAACTAGTCTCGCGAATTGGGATTGACACCGACCGGGTTAAGACTAAGATAGGCTACGATAATTGAATAGAACTTGTTTAATGATAGCGATCGCATGTTAAATTGTAGATCTAAAGAGTATAATTGAATCGACCGATCTTGTGACCTTAGATAACTTTATTGCATGATAGTTGACTACATCCTTACCCCTGAACAATAATCCTAGTGAACCTGAGACCCTAAACTTTTAATCTTATTGTTTTCAATCGTTTATTGTCATCGTTTACTATTAGTTATTGTTATTGTTTGCTATTTATTGTTTGCTATTAGTTTAGAAACCAATTTCAAAACCCCGAAATTGTTACTTTAAAGACAAACCTAGTTTAACAGATTAGAATACTACCGCCTCCCTGTGGATTCGATACCTTGCTTACCGCTGACTATTAGTTAGTTGTGATTTAGGTTTACTTTGATTAAGGAGACGCGACTTTACCCTTATCAAGTCTGTTGATAATCTATTTAACATAAAACGGTTTATTTTAAAATTTGTATAGTAATAACCCATAACACATGATAAGATTTGAGAAAAGTAAAATGTGTAAGATAATATCAGACTAAGGATAAGTTTAGCGCATTAACCACTAATTAGAACAACTTCAAGAAACTAATGATACAAGTGATAGAAGAAAGCATTTGGAAAGCCCACCAAGCCCAATAGGCCAGATGTTAACTTGGAGAGCCCACCAAGACGGTTAGTATATATACTAGGGGTGGGCAAAACCGGGTACCCGATACGGTTTTAATAACCGTATCGGGTACCCGGTTTTCGGAAGGCCAAAAACTGGAACCCGGATCCGACCCGGTTTAACCGGGTACCCGGTTTTCGTATACCCGGTTAAACCGGGTACCCGAAAACCGTATACCCGGATCCGGTTTAATTGATAATGCTCAAACCTGAAAATCGAGTCCACAACATTAGTAACGACCAACAAATAAGATACTTATATAATTTATTAGGATCATTATTACAAAACACAATTACTTGCAAAGTCAGTAGGTAAAATAGCAAATACAAGTTTGCAAAATTTCACACAGAAATTTGTTACTAATAAAGTGAGTTGCGTATATTACAAGTTTCACATAAATTGATTGATGCTCAAAATTCACCCATATAGTCAAAACAGAAAACAAAATTTACATTCAACTTTTTTTTTGGTTATTTTTAATTAAACCGGGTCAAAACCGTATACCCGGTTTTGATTTTTCCCGACCCGGACCCGGTACGGTTTTTTTAAAACCGTATCGTATACCCGGAAATTCGTATCGTGTACCCGGAAATCCGTGTAATTAAAACCGTATACCGTATCGTATCCGTATATTAAAAACGTATCGTATATTTTTGTTCAGCCCTAATATATACGGACACACCTAACAAAACTACGTTAGTATGCGTTGTCGATGTGGGAATTTTGTGCCTGTGATTTCCTGTTTTGTTATTTTTTTCATTAGATTAGTAAAGCTTCGACTAGTCTATACGTCAGTCATGGATAATTTTCAAAAGTAATGCAGATACTACGTATAATAAAGTTCTTTCGAGACTTTTTATAATTTGAGAGTAAAAATGTTCCTAAAAGCCATAAACACAACAGTCACCAATGATATAAATGTTTCGCTAATAAAAATAGTCGTGAATTAACAATTGAATAGATACTCAATGAAGAAAACGTACATGATTAACGATAATAATACTATGGGATCCAAAGAGTAACCTAGAGTAGGATATGAAGGCTACTAGGGGTGCACACCGGTTCAAAACCGAAGTCCGGATCGGTCCAATTCCAACCAGTCTGAATTAGAGAATTAGACCACTTTTTAAGACCATTTTTTAAAAAGTTGACTAGACCGAACCGGATGATTGGATTTTCATGACCCGCCGAACCGGATGACAACCAGTCGGACCCGGCCGGTCTGGTTTTACCAGTCCAATCCGGCCGATCTGGTTTACCTGCCCGACCCAACTTTTGAACAGCCCTAATAAAGGGTGTTGTAGCTTGGATACGAGACAATTGAAAGACAAAGAATGCAAACAATTGAAATTACTCGATATTTATGGATTTAACGTGTACCCTAAAATTTCGGGATTAGTTAAATATCATGGTTAGCCATTAGACCACATAATCATCTTATTATACTGATACGGAGTACTCCGTAATCCGTATAAAGGAAGTTCTACAAAAGATCTTCTTAATCTTAATCAAAAGTCAAAAGAGTGAAAAACTGTAAATTTTCTTTCTTTCACCATAATACACTATATTTCGAAATTTGTACTCCATATAAACCACTCCGCTTACTTTCCCTTCTACGGTAGCCGATGTGGGATAGATTCTCCAACACTTTTTTGTGTTAACGAAAGCCGTTTTCCCAGCGTCTTACTATATACGAGTAAGTAGTAAATCTGTAAATCCCATGACGCATAGACATTTGCAAAACTTTGTTCAGGCGGATTAGATTGTAATGTTCCACGGTCGATGTGAGACATTTGTTTTCGTATTATCAAGCAGTGGAGTTTTATGTTCGGTGTCACCAAATCCCCCCACTCGGGTTAAAAAGCTCCAGTTATGCAGATAATCAGGAATGGAGCTAGGATTTTGATAAATATAAGGCTATTTTTTTAAAAAAATTATGAATATGATTACAAATTTTGCTAAAGTTCAAATAGTGATATTGACAGTATTTGTAATTTGGGACGAAAATAATACTACCTCCCTTCAACTCCACTCTACCATATTCACTTTTCTACACTATTCATGTGTGAACATCTAATTGCATTTCTCTCTCAATAAATAAGTGAAAATATATTCATGTGTGATCTTGTTTGATCCGTCTTTACGAGTACATTAAAAATATCTAACTTTAATAATTTTTGCAAATACGTAGCTAACGATATTTACCGCGTAAAACACGCGTTGACAACGTGAAAAAGTAAAGTGCAGTTGAATGGAGGATGGTACAATATAAACAATACAAGGGATGTTCCATCCTAAAACGAATAGGTAATAAAAGTAGTAGGCCTCTTGATTATAAAGTGGTACAATCTGTTTTTCTCCAACAATGTGGGACAACTCACATGTGGATTTTATATTTCAATACGCCCTCTCACATGTGAGGTCCCATCGAAACCCAGGGCGAAACCCTAGAGCAAACCGACATGGGAACTAACGAATCCTCAAAGAGGCCCTCTACCGGTGAAATAATTTGAGCCTAGTTTTAAATTCGAAACACAGGACGAAACATTAACAACGTTATTCTAATACAATCGTCATAGGATGTAGCTAAAAAACCACGGAAACAAACAGGCAAAAGATGATGAAAACTAAAAAGCAATCGACTCACGTCTGCATAATATAACCTACTGTACGAACTTACGAAAGATGTTGTGTAAATAAATAAAGATCTCCGCCTGCCTGGCTATTCATATTTAAAGCGTACAAGTGACGGTATTTTGCCCACGTGTAAGATTAAATCCTCCGACGTAAGAGTTCGCTACAAAGTGGCTCCGCTTGTTCGGGTCGTTAGATTTTCCTACCATACCACAAACAGTTCATTTTCAAAAACTACGGAATACGGAGAGGACACGTTTATCTATTGTTTTTTTTGCTTTTATTTTTCAACCGTGTAGGTTTATTTTTTCAATGTGTGAGACTATCGTCAGTCCGGTAATATGATTACAAGGCGACAAGCTTTTTCTACGGAGCATCGAGGCTCCGAGTAACGAAATGGCGGTGGTTCGCGTAGACACATGTTACGGAACGGAAACGTTTGCTCGATTCTTTTTTCTTTTCCTTCTATGGAGCCATTTAAATTTTCTTCCGGTGTCTTTCGGTTTGTTTTCCCCGGGGCTGAAAAAAGAAATGTAAAAAGGTGGTGGTTCATTGGATATCTCTGCTGCAGAGACACTAATTGAAAGTTCATAGACCCTAATTAGACTCCTCTAATTAGTTACTAAATTACTTGTTAATTTAGTGTTTAATAAAGATCTATGTAATAACATGCATGCAAATTAAAATGCATAATAAAAAGTAAGAAGAAATTTCCTTACATTGGGAAATTTATTGGGAAATTTCGGTTTATATGGGCACAACAAGAAACACCTTTCTTGTTGATCTTGTGCTTGAAAGAAATAAATGATCCTCCTTGTAATCTTCAAGTTAGAAGATCTCCTTTAAGATGCACCCAAGAGAAAACCCAAACTAATCACTTAGTTTTTGACTAGAAAACACAAGTGATAAGATGAACTAATATTAGATTTATTACTACTCTAGTAATAGGAAAAATATTAGTGTTTGAGAGTTTTAGAGAGATGAGGATTTTAGTGAGATAAACATGCAAAATAAGAATGAACTTGTGTGTTGAAATGAACAACAATTTTGTCCATATAAAGGACACATATGGTCCGGCCAAGTGAGCCTAAGTGGCCTCTTATTTTGCTAAAAATAATCTCATGCAAATTAGTTGAGTGTAGAAGTGAATAAGAACATGATCATGTGTCATAAACATGACATGATCACATGTTGTAGTGTAATACAAGAAACAACAATCATCATGTTATACACTACCAAATTTTCGGCCCCCACTAGTGTCATGTGGTCCATTTTGATTTTTGATATTTGTCCCACAAATACTTATAATCAAATGCTTAATTATCTTGTATAATTAAGGGTTAATTTGATCATATAACAATTACATGACTCAAATTAATAAATAATATATACTTAACTCTTAAGTGATATTTTATCATTATATCAATATATAATGAGTCCCACAATGCCTAGTTAGTTTATTTTACAACTCTTAGTAAATATAATTAACTAATCACCTCTACCTCAAAGTATATGCATAACCTCAACTAATTTAATGAATTAACTATTAATCATTAAATTAAATCTTATTCAATCGTATTAAAA
>JAIUZE010027756.1:0-20716 GCA_022085475.1 Heliosperma pusillum | reverse complement strand
TTAAGAAATGAAAAGCATCATATATGTTAAGGTTTTGTATTTTCAATATACATTGCTTTTATGTTATTCATGTTTCATTAAACTCGACATTTCGTGGCTGGGAGAACTCGGAGTTACTCCCCACTGACTGTGGCTTCCGTGGTTATATTTAATGCGGTCGAACAGGTGGTGAATGCATATTTGGGTACATTGACGAGCTAGCGAGCGAAGTATTTACCTTGGACCTATATTCGGTTCTTAGATTGTATATTATTATACACTCTTTTTATTTCCGTATTTATACGGGAGATATGTCTCCTGTCTTGTATATTTCTTTTGTATATTAGTATTGCCGTTTTGTAATGACTCTTTTTATTTATGACACCTTTGTATTGTATTTTCATCTTTTATCTAGTTTAAATAATTTTTTTTCTTTCCGCAAATTTGAGGGTGTCACAAGAACATAGGAATTCGCCTAGAAGACGATATTAGCTCATAAAGTGGCTTAACAAAGCACAAATAACATACAAAACCGAGCTAAATTGGGGGTTAAAACCATACAAATATTCACTTATCAGCACCTCCTTGGCTAACCAAGAATTGCATCCGATCCCGTTGCCTAAATAACTCTTGTCTAATATCGACAACATTCCTCTCAGTTTTAGCAAGGCAACCATCGAATCCCTCATCCAACCTCGCAACTCACCACTCACACCCGACCCACCATGGTCACGGGTTGAGCGAGAGTTCCCTAATGCCACGGTTTTGACCACCTTGTCAACAACCTCATCGATTTTCTTGTCTTGTGCATCAAGGCGCTCTATAACCTTCCCCATAAACAAATCCAATTTTGATTCAATACCTGAAAAATCAACAACATTCGGTTTAACATCAACCAAACCACCCATTGATTGAAAAGCCAATTCCGTACCCAATGCCTCCATTTTCATGAATTTCAAGTAAGTTACATTCATATCATATTTCAAATTAACGCCATAACTAGTCGGATAAACAACCCCCTTAGCCTCAAGAACCCGAGACACCCACATGCCATAGGGTAAGTCTAGGGTCGTGTAGACCTTATCTTCGGTCACCGAAAAACTATTTTGAGAAATTAGAGAAAAAACGAGAAAAGCAAGGTTGACACGGTTACCTTCTAACCAATTCTTAACCACCATCATCTCATAACAAGCAATTTTATCCCGTCCACCCCAACGCGGAACCACCGTATTCCATAAAACATTTAACATAAATTTTAATTTTGTGAAAAAATTGCCCGCCAACACACAACTCGACAACGTAGCGCGATCATCAAAGTAACGCTTAACATCTAGTTTAGCCGTATCCGACATCTCTTCCCACGACGTACACGGGTCTATTTTGACTCCATCATCAGGAACCAAAAAAAGAGTACAAAAGTCGTCAATGGAAACCGAAACTGCTCGGCCATTCACCACGGCAGGTAAAACTCCAGATTTCAAAGAAACGGAAGCATAAAATTGAATTACCTCGATGAGATAGATAGGACTCGAAAAACGAGATACTTGCTCCCATTCTTGAAAATTCAAGAAATCGTTGAAGAATGTCAAAGCTTGATATTTTTAACACCACACCTTCGAGAAACTATGACCACCATGAATACCATATTTTGCAACCCGGTTAACCAATTTCCGTTCTTCCTTTGTTAATCGGAGTTTATCAAGGCCGGATGCCGTTTCTTGAGGGAGAAATTCACAAAATAGAGGACGTTTAGTTCCCTCGATTTCCGTGTTTTCTAAGTCCCTATGAGCATCATCTTGTACCCTATTTTTCCCCTTATTTAACCGACGCCTTTTTGTACCTTCAAGCACTGAACCCGACTCGGTTTGGGTCAAATTGGGTGATTTTTGGTTGGGTTGTGGTGATGGATTGGTAGACATGCGAGGTGTTGGAGTTTTGGAGATTGGGGTGTTGGTGTTTTTGTTTGAGGACCGTGTGGAAGCCATTGTTGAGAGCTTGGTGTAGGTGTTTTTTTTTTCATGTAGAAGAAGGAAGGTGGAGTTAGTGATGTGTGTTGATGGTGATAGGGAGAGGTAATTATGAAGGGTAATGTTGGGGTTTGGGTTTTGTAGGGTAGCACGTGTAGGTGCCGTGAACTATCCCTCTTTTTCCTTTTTTGTTTTTTTTAATTTGGGTAGGATAGTAAAAGGATTTTAGGGTAAATATAGGGTAGATATGGTAAGGATAGGATTAGGTAAATAAAATATATGGTAAGATAATATTGTTGGCCATTTTGGTCAAGGTGAAACACATGGGTAGAATGTTTGGTTGATTAGGAAAGTGATTAAGATAGATTTTTGGCAAATATGTGGTCCATAATTCAATATCCATAAAATATTTAATATGCAAGATAATCACGTAAAATATATAATATTAAGCACAAATATACTAGCAATGTAATACACGGACACAGTCATACAATCTTGTCTTACTCTAACCAGTCACGCAGGTTCGTAAAATAAATATGACAAATTTAATTGCTACTGATTAAACAAATTTTCAACCGCAAAATCTCAAAACGCCTTCTCGCTAACGCCCTTGTTAAAATGTCAGCCCATTGATTTTCAGTACTACAAAATTCGAGTTTAATGTTGCCCTTTTCTACAAGGTCGCGTAAAAAATGATGTGTAATGTCTATATGTTTAGTACGAGAATGCTGAGCTGGATTCTTAGAAATAATAATAGCACTCGTATTATCAGAAAATACAGGCATACAACCAACATTGACACCATAATCACATAGTTGTTGCTTTAACCAAAGTAATTGAGAACATACCAGTCCTGCAGCTATATATTCGGCTTCAGCATTAGATAACGCAACTGAATTTTGCTTCTTTGAGCCCCAAGTTATTATGCATGGTCCAACAAACGTAGCGAATCCATATGTACTTTTTCTATCTAAAGAACATCCTGCATAATTGATAAGTGAATATTTGCATGATTTTAACCCCTAATTTAGCTCGGTTTTGTATGTCATTTGTGCTTTGTTAAGCCATTTTATGAGCTAATATCGTCTTCTAAGCGAATTCCTATGTTCTAACTTGTTTTGTAGGGAAATTGACGTTTCTACGCCCTTTTTCTATATTCCCGAGCATTTGCCTAGAACCCGACGATTTGAAGAAGCAAGCTTGACCAAGTCAAAGGCATTTCAAGAAGGTTCACTTATTCAAAAGAAAAAAGAAGCAAAGATGATTTCGCAGTTGTCAGAAGATCGATCAGTTAGGCGAAGAAATCATCATTTTACATCAAACCCTATCAACAAAACCGACTCAAAAGGTCAAGGGGGATAATGAAAGTCAAGTCATAGGCCAAGGGAGATGAAACGAAAGTCAAAGCATCCAGATTACTACATACCCGATCGGGTAAGTAGTGTACCCGATCGGGTATGTTTGTTGATCCGAGCTTTTGCTTCGACTTCCTTTATTTTGTCTTATATGTTTAATGTAAAACCCCTTCCCCATAAAACCTACTGCTATATAAGAGTGCCTCAGCCACCACATCTCAACACACATCTCTACACACAATTAGAAACCCTACTTTCTTTTTACATTACATAAAATCCTAGATTAGGAGGAGAGAAACCTAGCCTCTCTTCTCTCCTCTAGATCATTTTCTTCTTCCTTTTTGTCCTTAGTTTCTTAGTTTATTTTTGATTTCTCTACATCAAATCCTTAGCCTAGATACATAAAAATTTCATCTTTGTAATCTACTTTATGTGGTTCAAGTATTGTAATTCGTGGATCGACTATTCTAAGCAAGGAATTTCTATTATGGTTGTTTATATTTCATCATTGTCGTTGTTGATCGTCATCTAGGTATTCCTATTTTATCTTTTGTTTAAAGTCTTTATGTTTCTTATTTGATTGCTATTTTCTTTACATGTTATTTTATATTCAATTTCAATATCGTTGTAATCATTTCATTTCCCTAGATCGTCAATTTAGCGTCGTTATTATCGCCAATTAAAGAGTCTTAAAATATTATCAAAACCAAATAAACATGTCTATCCTAGTTTTTATTATTAACATCATCTTAGATCTAAACATCACCATGAGTGAGTAGTCGTTTTTCTAGGGTGTAGGGTAGCCATGTAGGTTGATTAAAAGATGATGATTGGATAAAAGAAAATGTGCTTTTAAAACATTGTGTCTATGCATGTTTGGACTATAACGATAGTTGACGATTCCTGATCAAAATCATTGACTAAAATGGAATTCTTTTCCAAGGTAGAAATACGTGAATTGAATAGACAAAGCGTGACATGGTAGATTAGACCTAGTAAATTGCCTAAAAGCCTGCTAGACCATCTGATCTATGATTGTAATGAACACATCATTCTTACGAACTCACAATGAATTATTTGCATGTTCTAAATCCAATTTCATCAATATGTTAATCTACATGTGTGAATCTACTTCCCTAGATTCTTTTTATCATTGTTAATTCATCACCTGCTTTATTGTTTTCGTTTTGATTTTCTTTTATTTTGTTTTCATTTATGCTTTTTATTAGTTTAGAAATCAAAACCCCAAAACCCAGATACTCGTTAGATAAGACCCAATTGCAAGACATTTCAAATTCTATAGGAAACACCATCTCCCTGAGGATCGACCCCTACTTTCCTAATTATATTAATTTGTTATTAGCCTAGCCTGGGTAATTATCTTTGACCAGGGCTTTCGACAGACCCGATCAATAATCTGTAGCTGAATATCCTACTAGATCGAAATTACACTCAAGTGGATACCATAAGTATAGATTAGATGTACCAATTAAATATCGCAAGATACGTTTAACTGCAATCATATTTGACTCTGTAGAACACGATTGAAATCTAGCACAGTGACCGGACCTGTGGCAAGCCCGATGCAAAGATAATTACCCAGATTAGGCTAATAACAAATTAATGTAATTAGGGAAGTAGGGGTCGATCCTCAGGGAGATGGTGTTTCCTATAGAATGTGAAATGTCTTGCAATTGGATTTTATCTAACGAGTATCTGGGTTTTGGGATTTTGATTTGTAAACTAATGAAAAGCATAAATGAAAACGAAATAAAAGCAAATTAAAACGAAAACAATAAAGCAAGTGATGAATTAACAATGATAGAAAGAATCTAGGGAAGTAGGTTCACACATGTAGATTAACATATTGATGAAATTGGATTTGGAACATGCAAATAATTCATTGTGAGTTCGTAAGAATGATGTGTTCATTACAATCATAGATCAGATGGTCTAGCAGGCTTTTAGGCAATTTACTAGGTCTTAATCTCCCATGTCATGCTTTGTCGATTCAATTCACGTATCTCTACCTTGGAAAAGAATTCCATTTTAGTCAATGATTTTGATCAGGAATCGTTAACTATCGTTATAGTCCAAACATGCATAGACACAATGTTTTAAAAGCACAATTTCTTTTATCCAATTATCATCTTTTAATCAACCTAACATGGCTACCCTACATCCCTAGAAAAACGACTACTCACTCATGGCGATGTTTAAATCTAAGATGATATTAACACTGAAAACTAGGATAGACATGTTTATTTGGTTTTGACAATAGTTTAAGACTCTTTATATGGCGATAATAACGACGCTAAATTGACAATCTAATGAAATGAAATGACGATTATAACGATACCAAAATGAATCTAAGATAACATGGATGGAAAATAACAATCAAAATAGAAGACATAAAGACTTTAAACAAAAGATAAGATAGGAATACCTAGATGACGATCAACAACGATAATGACAACAATAATAGAAATTCCTTGCATAGAATAGTCGATCCACGAATTACAACGCTTGAACCACTTAAAGTAGATTACAAAGATGAAATTCTTATTGATCTAAGCTAAGGTTTTGATGTAGAAAAGACAGAAATAAACTAAGAAACTAAAGACAAAAAGAAGAAGAAAATGAGAGAAGAGAGGCTAGGTCTCCCTCCTCCTAATCTAGGGTTTTTGTAAAGACAAGTGTAGAAGAGAATTGTGTGAAGTACATCTCATTGTGGTGGCTGAGGCATCCTTTATATAGCAGTAGGGTTTCGTGGGGAAGGGGTCATGCATTCATCACATAGGACAAAAAGGAGGAAGTCGAAGCAAAAGCTCGAATCAGCAGAGATACCCGATCGGGTACACCACTTACCCGATCGGGTAAGTTGTGATCTTGGTCAATTGACTTTCGTTTCATCTCCCCTTGCATATGACTTGACTTTCATTATCCCCCTCGACTTCTTGAGTCGGGTTTGTTGATAAGGTTTGATGTAAAGTGATGATTTCCTCGCCTAACTGATCGATCTTCCGACAACTGCGAAATCGTCTTTACTTCTTCTTTCTTTTGAATCAGTGAACCTTATTGAAATGCCTTTGACTTGGTCAAGCTTGCTTCTTCAAATCGTCGGGTTCTAGGCAAATGCTCGGGAATATAGAAAAATGGCGTAGAAACGTCACTTTCCCTACAAAACAGGTTAGAACATAGGAATTCGCCTATAAGACGATATTAGCTCATAAAATGGCTTAACAAAGCACAAATGATATACAAAACCGAGTTAAATTGGGGATTAAAATCATACAAATATTCACTTATCAAACTCCCTCAAGCTAAACCCTTGCTTGTCCTCAAGCAAACATAACAAACAATACCAGGACAAGGGTTGCAAGCATTGGCTACTACACCATCAAGAAACTAATCTCAACGTAAAACTTTGGAAACATAATGAATCACAACCCAAAAAAAACGGTGGCAAGAATGATACATAAACATGGCTGAGATTTACATAACGGCGCAGCACAAAGAATTTCACTACAGAATTTTCGGCTCTTGCATGATCTTTTTGACAAATGGACTCTCACGGCACACTCGAACACTCATGTATGTAAAAGGTGATTTCTTTAAGTGTAAATGTTTTTGAGACACTCACCTATATACGACTTATGAAAATGTGTCCGCAGTCTAATATGGTAAACAATTCAAAACACAAGTCAAAGATCACAATGCACATAGAAAAGAAGCCGAAAAATCAGAAGAAGGCTTTGGGAAATGGGTGAAAGGTGGACAAACAGTTATGGTCATGTGAAGGTTAGAATGAGCTAGCAACTGACCAATGATAAATGAATACTCAATCCAAACTTTTGATTAATTCCCAAAAGACGAATAATGAAGCTAGAAGCAATGGATTGGCTTATTACACACGAAACACAAGAGTGAACTCCTTCTAAACATTGAATTTGACATTTTGAGGAGATACTCACAACTTCTTCTTTTAATTCTTTTTCTTTCTTTTTTCGATTTTTTCATTTTTCTATTTTCATTTTTTCATTTTTCTATTTTTTTTTTTAACATAACATCACTTCTTGAACATTTTCGTTCTCCCAAATTCACTTTGACATCAAGGAACAAAATCTTCTCAAAAGAGCACCCATACACCATAGTCTAGCAACTAGCTCAACAAGGTAGGTAGTTTTTATATGTAGCTATTATTTTGTGAAACATTTGTATGAAGGGGCTAATTTTGAGGGGTAATTCAAAGTGAAAAAGGCTTCAAATCTTAGTGAATCATGAATGCAATGCTTATAGGAATGAAATGAGAACCATACTTATGCGTTTTGACATGACACACATCACAAGGAGAACTACACACACCTAAATGAGACTGGGTATTGATGTACCAGCCTAAGGAGGTTCTACCTTACAATATATGTAACTTGCCAAGTGTCAAGATCAAGCGTACTAATCTATAGATTCATTCCATGCCTACTATGTACAAGACTTCCACATGTATCCACAATTCAATGAATATCGAATCATTATCTTTTGAAAGCTCTAAGTTTGGGAAATGTAACATGACAGCATAGTAAACAAGCAAGCAAAGCTAAACATCACATTGTCCTCAATGTGAGCTCAAAGACTAAATATGCAACGAGATGCTCAATGGGAAGAAGGGTAAAAAGAAGAAAAAAATAAAATAAAATAAAAGAAGAATGAAGCTTACTAGTCAGCGCAGACTCCCCCAAGCTAGTCTTTTGGACTTGACAAGGAAGGTCTTTATAGGTTCTTCAAAAACTCCTTCATCTGCAAACTAAATCTAACAAAACAACGAAAAAGGGAAAGCAAAAAAATAAAATGCAAAAAGGAAAGGAAACACGGGTTGCCTCCCGAGAAAGGTTGGTTTAACGTCTCGCTCGACGAATTTTTCTATGAAATCATCTGGTTGGGGATCGACGCTCTATATAGATAATATCTAAGCATCTGATCATGGAATTGCTATAGTAGAGTTTCAATCGGTGTCCATTGACCTTGAATATTTCACCATTACTAGCCATTATTTCCACATAACCGTAATTGCTGACATATGTGACAGTGAATGGTCCAGACCATCGTGATCGAAGTTTTCCCGGAAATCAAACGGGAGTTGAAGAGAAGTACTTGGTCACCGACATTGAATTCTTTTCTGATTATCCTCTTGTCGTGCCAACGCTTCGTTTTCTCTTTATAGATCCTAGAATTCTCGTAAGCTTGCAAACGAAACTCTTCTAGCTCATTGAGTTGCAAAAGTCGTCTTTCAGCGCTAAGCTTAGTGTCTAAGTTGAGTTCTTTGATATCCCAGTGAGCATTGTACTCGAACTCAATAGGGAGATGACAGGCCTTTCCATAAACCAACCGATAAGGAGATGTTCCAGTCGGGGTTTTGAAAGCTGTGCGATAAGCCCATAAGGTGTCATCGAGCTTATTACTCCAATCTGTTCTAGATTTTGAGACAACTTTTTGAAGAATTGTTTCCAGCTCTCTGTTCGAGACTTCTACTTGACCGCTGGTCTGAGGGTGGTAGGCTAATCCTCGTCTGTGATACACACCGTACTTGGCAATCAGAGTGTCTAACTGCTTTTCTCCGAAATGAGTTCCTCGATCACTTATCACGGTTCTGGGTACACCAAAACGCGGAAAGATGATCTTTTTAAACAGTCGTATCACAGCTCTAGCATCATTGGTGGGAGTGGCAATTGCTTCTACCCACTTCGAAACATAGTCGACAGCGACTAAAATGTAACGATTTCCATTTGAAGAAGGGAATGGTCCTTGATAGTCAATACCCCAGTCATCGAATATCTCGACTTCTAATATGCCGTTTTGAGGCATTTCATGTCTTTTGGATATTTGACCCATTCGTTGACAAGCATCACAAGGCATAACAAAGTCTATTGAATCTTTAAACATCGAGGGCCAGAATAACCCGGATTGTAAGACTTTGGCTACGGTCTTGGACGGACCATGATGACCACCATAAGCAGATGAGTGGCATTCTTCTAAAACCCCTTTTACTTCCCACTGGGGGATACAACGTCGATACAAACCATCTGAGCACTGCTTGAAGAGATAGGGGTCATCCCAAACAAAGGATTTTGCATAATGCAAAAATCTCTTTCTTTGGTTATAAGAAAGGTCGGAGGGTAGCTGGCGACTAACAAGGAACTTGGCAATATCAGCATACCAAGGAGAAGAGTTCGCAATTGTCATTAATCAATCATCAGCGAACGAATCATTAATTGGCGTTGGTAATCCTATTTCAGTTACTCTTATCCTTGAGAGGTGGTCAGCGACTACATTCTCTGCTTCTTTCTTATCCCGAATCTCTAAATCAAACTCTTGATGGAGTAAGATCGATCGGATAAGTCTAGGTTTTGCCTCTTT
The DNA here is from genome assembly GCA_022085475.1 of Heliosperma pusillum. Lineage (NCBI taxonomy): Eukaryota > Viridiplantae > Streptophyta > Magnoliopsida > Caryophyllales > Caryophyllaceae > Heliosperma > Heliosperma pusillum. The sequence continues at coordinate 11,004 of JAIUZE010027756.1, read as the reverse complement.
CTTTGAAAGCAGATATTTCAAGGCATCATGGTCAGTGTAGACAATAACTTTTGATCCTATTAGGTATGAGCGAAACTTGTCTAAGGCATAGACAATGGCGAGAAGTTATTTCTCGGTGGGGGCATAGTTGATTTGGGCAGGATCTAGGGTTTTACTAACATAGTAAATCGCATGAAGAAACTTTTCCTTTCTTTGCCCTAAAACAACTCCTACGGCATAATCACTCGCATCGCACATCAGTTCAAAGGGCAGATTCCAATCAGGTGACTGGATTATAGGTGCGGTGATTAAAGCACATTTGATTTTGTTGAATGCCTCAAAGCATTCCTTTGTGAAATTGAAAGGTGCATCCTTGAAAAGGAGCTCAGTCAGGGGCTTGGCTATCTTTGAAAAGTCTTTTATAAATCGTCGGTAGAAACCGGCATGGCCAAGGAAACTCCTGATTCCTTTTACATTAGCAGGGGGTGGCAGCTGTTCAATAACTTGGATCTTAGCTCGATCCACTTCTATACCTCCTTCTGAAACGATGTGTCCTAAAACTACACCTTCGTTCACCATGAAGTGACACTTTTCCCAGTTGAGAACAAGGTTGACTTCTTCACAGCGTTTTAGAACTCTGGATAGATTTGTTAAACAATTATCAAAGGAAATGCCATAGACGCTAAAGTCGGCCATAAATAATTCCATGATAGATTCAACAAAATCTGAGAAGATACTGGTTATGCAACGCTGGAAAGTGGCAGGTGCATTACACAAGCCAAATGGCATTCTGTGATAAGCGAAAGTACCATAGGGACAGGTGAAGGTGGTTTTCTCTTGGTCCTCAGGGTGGATAGGAATTTGGAAAAATCCTGAGTAACCATCTAGATAACAGAAATACTTGTGACAAGCTAACCTCTCTAGCATTTGGTCAATGAAGGTTACAGGATAGTGATCTTTCCTAGTCGATTGATTCAGCTTTCTGTAGTCAATAAACATACGCCATCCCGTCACAATCCTTGTGGGAATGAGCTCATTCTTCTCATTCTTGACTACTGTTGTTCCTCCTTTCTTGGGAACAACTTGAACGGGGCTAACCCATTTAGAGTCAGAGATTGCATAGATTATGCCAGCATCTAGCAATTTCATAACTTCAGTTCTAACTACTTCCTGCATGTTGGGATTAAGACGGCGTTAACCTTGAACAAAAGGTTTTTGGCCTTCTTCTAAATTGATTTTATGCATGCAGAAGTCTGGGCTTATGCCTGTTAAATCTTCAAGTTTGTAACCTATTGCCTTTTTATGCTTTTTCAAGACAGTCAATAGTGAGGTTAACTGATTTTCATCTAGGAGAGCACTCACTATGACTGGGCAATACTCAGATTCATCTAAAAAAGCATATTCTAGATTTGAGGGAAGATGTTTTAGTTCAGGTTTATGTACTTCTGCCTTGGCAGGAGTATCAATCAAGCTTATGAACTTTTGAACTTCTTCTGACGGTATCTCTTTTTCGGTAAGATCCTTTTCCAGCTCACTGATCTCGAAATTGTCATTCTCAGAGATATCCTCCAGCAACAAGAGTGCTTCTAAAGGATCCTCGATTATTGATGGATATAGAGATTCATCAATAATGGAGTCGACAATATCAATGAAACAACAAGACTCCTCTAGCATGGGGCTTTTCATTGCACTGTTCAAGTTATAGGTGACTTTATCATCACATACTTCTAGTGTCAGTTTTCCATTCTTAACATCGATTACTGCTCCGGCAGTGTGTAGAAATGGCCTTCCTAAAATAATAGGGATTTGAGAATCTTCAGCCATATCTAGCACAATGAAATCGACGGGAATAAAAAACTTTCCTACTTTCCTATTTTGTGTAAGAAGGGATTTGAGTGATTAATTCAGTGAAGGGAACCGTTACCTGAAGGTTTTTGACTACTTCCATGAATTTGCTAAACTGGGTTTCCTTATGATTTCTCCTCAAGCGTTGGGGAAATGGAACTTGGATTTTGATGGGTTCCTTCACAGGTTCATCCTTCTTTTTATTGTTTTCCGCTTCCTTAGCGGTGGATGGTTGAGATTCTTTTTGGCTCTTTACTGGTGTTGGCTCAACTATTGTTTCTTTGGGTTGCTGAGGTTCCTTATAAGTGGTACCACTCCTAAGGGTGATAGCATTAGCGGTGTCCCTCGGTTGCTCACCATGAGGTGGGAGTTGGCCTTGTTTTCTTTGGGTATTAGAGGCAGCCAATTGGGCCATTTGAGATTCAAGCATCTTGATGGCAGCATTTTGAGCATGATCACTCTTTTGAAGTTGAGCAAACATTGAATCTTGTTTTTGAACAACTTGGAGAAGCATGGATTCAATTTTGCTCAGGCTTGAGTCATTGGGTTGGCTTTGATTTTGGGGTGGTTGGTGTTGAGGTTGGTGTTGGTAAGGTTGGTTGAAGTTAGGTTGAAACAAAGGTCTTTGGTTTTGAAAACCAGGTGGATTATAGGGCTTCTGTTGATGTGGTACGAATGGTTGTTGAATCTGATGGTGGGGATTCTGAATGTTGGTGCTTTTGTAGGACAAAAGGTATGGTTCTTAGTGTTTTCATTATAGAAGTTTGAGAAAGCATTGCCTTGCCTGTATGCTTGGTAGGCATTGACTTGCTCTAGCGAACTCCTACATTCTTGAAAACTGTGCCCTCCAACCCAACATGTCTCACATACCACCACGTGGCTAGTGACGTTAACATGTTGCTTGGATTGGGAAGAGCTTCCTACTTGTTGCTGCAAAAGGGCTAATTGGGCTTCTAGGATTGCTACCTTGCTTGAATCTTCCTGCTTGGTTTTGAGTGGCATAGCACGTGAGTTGCTATACTGAGAGTCGTGAATTGCCATTGACTCGATAGTTGCACTAGCTATTTCTACATCGATCTGATCGAAACGACCATTGTTAGCGGAGTCGAGGATACGACGCGATTCGCCACAATAACCGTTGTAGAAGGTGATAGCTAAGAACCATGAATCAAGGCCATGATCAGGGCATTCTCTTTGTAATTCTTTGTACCTTTCCCATGCCTCATAAAGACTTTCATCGCCTCTCTGACGGAATCCAGTGATTTGACTTTCTAAGAGTGCGGTTCGTTCTGGTGGGAAGTACTTTTGATAGAAAGCAAGAGCTAGACCATCCCAGTCGGCTATTCCTAAGGCAACTCTGTCAAGGCTATTGATCCAAAGTTTTGCCTTTCCTGTTAAAAAGAAGGGAAAGAGCATTTCCCTAATCTTCTCTTGGGATACTCCAGTTTGTCTAATTGCGGAGCAATAGTCACAGAAGTTTTGAATATGAAGGTTGGGATCTTCTGTGGCATTGCCACCAAATTGACTTCTTTCTATTAAATTGATGAAGGCAGGTTTGATTTCAAAGTTTTGGGCTGTGATTTGGGGTGTAGCAATACCTCTTGGAAGTGTATCTGCAGTTGGTTTGGAATGGTCTGAAAGTCGAACCATTTTCTTTTGTGAAGATGAAGATGGAGTGTTGTTTGAAAGTTGATTGGTTTTTGAGAAGGGAGATGAGAATGGATCGTCTTCTCCTTCAAGATTAGATAAAATATCCGAGTATTTGTCACGAATACGGTCTAAACTTGAAGTATTAGAAGCTTACGAGATTTTGTTGAATAGCTTTCGTCTCCTACGCAGAGTTCTTTCTAGATCGGGGTCTAAAGATATAGGGGTCCCTAGTCTAGAAGATCTGGGCATAAGATTGAAAAGCTAAGATGAAAAATCAAGAGAGGTCTGAAGGAATATGGGTTCCTAAAGACTAGTTAAAACTAATTGCAATAAAAACCACAAGAAAAAGGAATACTAAACCGTGCTCCCCGTCTACGGCGCCAAAATTTGACCGGACCTGTCGCAAGCCTGATGCAAAGATAATTACCCAGACTAGGCTAATAACAAATTAATGTAATTAGGGAAGTAGGGGTCGATCCTCAAGGAGATGGTGTTTCCTATAGAATGTGAAATGTCTTGCAATTGGATTTTATCTAACGAGTATCTGAGTTTTGGGATTTTGATTTCTAAACTAATGAAAAGCATAAATGAAAACGAAATAAAAGCAAATTAAAACGAAAACAATAAAGCAAGTGATGAATTAACAATGATAGAAAGAATCTAGGGAAGTTGGTTCACACATGTAGATTAACATATTGATGAAATTGGATTTGGAACATGCAAATAATTCATTGTGAGTTCGTAAGAATGATGTGTTCATTACAATCATAGATCAGATGGTCTAGCAGGCTTTTAAGCAATTTACTAGGTCTTAATCTACCATGTCATGCTTTGTCTATTCAATTCACGTATCTCTACCTTGGAAAAGAATTCCATTTTAGTCAATGATTTTGATCAGGAATCGTCAACTATCGTTATAGTCCAAACATGCATAGACACAATGTTTTGAAAGCACAATTTCTTTTATCCAATTATCATCTTTTAATCAACCTAACATGGCTACCCTACACCCTAGAAAGACTACTACTCACTCATGGCGACGTTTAAATATAAGATGATGTTAACAATGAAAACTAGGATAGACATGTTTATTTGGTTTTGACAATAGTTTAAGACTCTTTATATGGCGATAATAACGACGCTAAATTGACAATCTGATGAAATGAAATGACGATTATAACGATACCAAAATGAATCTAAGATAACATGGATGGAAAATAACAATCAAAATAGAAGACATAAAGACTTTAAACAAAAGATAAGATAGGAATACCTAGATGACGATCAACAACGATAATGACAACAATAATAGAAATTCCTTGCGTAGAATAGTCGATCCACGAATTACAACGCTTGAACTACTTAAAGTAGATTACAAAGATGAAATACCTATTGATCTAAGCTAAAGTTTTGATGTAGAAAAGACAGAAATAAACTAAGAAACTAAAGACAAAAAGAAGAAGAAAATGAGAGAAGAGAGGCTAGGTCTCCCTCCTCCTAATCTAGCGTTTTTTGTAAAGAGAAGTGTAGAAGAGAATTGTGTGAAGTACATGTTATTGTGGTGGCTGAGGCATTCTTTATATAGTAGTAGGGTTTCGTGGGGAAGGGGTCATGCATTCATCACATTGGAGAAAAAGGAGGAAGTTGAAGCAAAAGCTCGAATCAGCAGAGATACCCGATCGGGTACACCACTTACCCGATCGGGTAAGTTGTGAACTTGGTCAATTGACTTTCGTTTCATCTCCCCTTGCATATGACTTGACTTTCATTATCCCCCTTGACCTCTTGAGTCGGGTTTGTTAATAGGGTTTGATGTAAAGTGATGATTTCCTCGCCTAACTGATCGATCTTCCGACAACTGCGAAATCGTCTTTACTTCTTCTTTGTTTTGAATCAGTGCACCTTCTTGAAATGCCTTTGACTTGGTCAAGCTTGCTTCTTCAAATCGTCGGGTTCTAGGCAAATGCTCGGGAATATAGAAAAAGGGCGTAGAAACGTCACTTTCCCTACAAAACAGGTTAGAACATAGGAATTCGCCTAGAAGACGATATTAGCTCATAAAATGGCTTAACAAAGCACAAATAATATACAAAACCGAGCTAAATTAGGGATTAAAATCATACAAATATTCACTTATCACACAGACACATACGCTAAACATAATCTCAGGTCTACTTGTAGTTAAATATAATAAAGAACCAATCATACCTCGATATGTGGTTTCATCGACACACTTACCATTTTTCGTCCAAGGTCAACTTTTTATCAGTTACCATAGGTGTGTCTATTGGATGAGCGTTCTCCATACCCAATTTCCTGATTAGCTCCTTGACATATTTCTGTTGGTGAATCTTTATACCTTCTTTAGTTTGTGGAATTTGCAATCCTAGGAACAATTTCAATTGTCCCATCATGCTCATTTCAAATTCTGAGGTCATTAGATCTTAAAAGTACTTGCACAGTGTATTGTTAGTAGGGGTGGCAATCGGGTCAGTCGGGTCGGGTTTGGGTCGGGTCATGTCGGGTTCGGGTCGTATCGGGTTCAGGTCGTATCGGGTCAGACAACCCTTTCGGGTCGGGTCGGGTCGGGTCGGGTCGTTATCGGGTCGGGTCATTTTCGGGTCAACTGATACATCGGGTCGGGTTTGGGTAGGGTCGTAATCGGGTCCGGTTATTTTTTCGCAATATTTCAATATTTTTCCATTAAATCTAGTTTTAAATTATTATTTGGTTTAATTAATTCATTATTAAGTCAAACATATCAATTTAAACAATAAATCACTTTCATTTTGATCATTATTAAGGTTAATAATTGTCAGAGGGTCAATTTAATCGGGTCAATATCGGGTCGGGTCAATGTCGGGTCGGGTTCGGGTCACTTATTTTCGGGTCGTCAACGGGTTAAGGGTCGTTATCGGGTCGGGTCGGGTCGGTTTCGGGTTGCAGTATTCTCGGGTCGGGTCGGGTCGGTTTTGCTCGGGTTTCGGGTCGGGTCACTTGGGTCGGGTCAGACTTGCCAGCTCTAATTGTTAGTAGAACCAAAAATAATATCGTGTACATATATTTGAACAATAAGTAAATCAGAATCCTTGGATTTTAGAAATAGGGTTCTGTTGACAGATCCTCTTTTAAAATTGTTTTGTAATAGAAATTTAGACAATCTGTCGTACCATGCCCTAGGCGCTTGTTTCAAACCATATAAAGCTTTATCAAGTTTTTAAAAAAATTGTTTTGAAATTTGCTATTCAAAAATCCGGGAGGTTGTTCAACAAAAAACTCTTCTTAAAGTTCATTTGGTACAGTTTCATTCCTTTATGAGCAGCAAAGAGGATGAGCAGACGAATAGCTTCAAGTCTTGCTACAGGTGCAAATGTCTCGTCATAATCAATCCCTTCCTGTTGATTATATCCTTGAACGACCAATCGAGCCTTATTACGAATTATAACTCCTGAGTCATCCAATTTATTTCTGAATACCCATCGAGTACCAATCACAGTTCGATTTGTAGGTCGTTGTACTAGATGCCAGACTTTATTATGTTCGAAATGTTGAAGCTCTTCTTGCATTGCCACCATCCAGTCGGATTCAGCAAGTGCTTCTTTGATGTTGGTAGGCTCTATGGTAGACATAAAAGAATAGAATGAGCAAAAGGTATTTAATGTTCGTCTTGTTTGAACTCCCTTATTCAAACTTCCTAGGATACTATAAATAGGATGAGAATTCTTATATTTCCATTTCTTAGAGTTCCTAGGCCCATCATAATTTGATGAACTCTCACTTTCCTCAAATGATTCAGAGTCAAGATTTACTCCCCCTGAGCTTGCCTCTGGAGTTGTAGCTAAAGTTGGTACAACTTTAGTTATAATATCTTGATCTGGGTCCAAAGTTATAGCTTCATCAGTTATAACTTTGGTTTCCTTTTCCTTGTTTTGAGAAGAGACTTTCGTATCATCAACAATTGTCTCAGTTCTCTTTTCAAGATCATTTACAGATTTATAATGTTCATCATTGATTCCTTAAATAACTTCTTCATTGATTTCTGGTAAATCATCCCTTGAAAGGCGAAAGTCGGGATCATTCATGTCTTCTTCTTCATTCTGTTCAACTTGTTCAGGCACATTATCTTCATCAAATACAACATGAACACTTTCTTCTATGCACAAAGTACTTTTGTTAAAAACTTTAAAGGCTTTACTATGATTAGAGTAACCAACAAACACAGCTTCGTCACTTCGTGGATCAAATTTGCTTAAATTACTTATTCCATTATTAAGGACAAAACATTTACTACCGAAGCAACGAAGATGAGCTATATTGGGTTTTCTCCCTCTTAAAAGTTCATAGGGAGTCTTTTTGAGAATTGGTCTAATCATAGCTCTATTGTGCACATAGCATGCAATACTAATGGCTTCGGCCCAAAAGTTCTTAGGAAGGCCATTGCACAAAAGCATAGTGCGAGCCATGTCCTCTAGTGTTCTATTCATACGTTCAACAACACCGTTTTGTTGTGGGGTTCGTGGTGCAAAAAAGTTATGTCCTACACCATTCTCCCTACAATATTTTATAAAAGCTTGATTATCAAATTCGGTGCCATGATCCGTACGAATGGAAACTAACTTCTTATCATACTTGTTTTGGGCAAGCTTCATTAATACTACAAACTCATCGAAAGTTTCATCTTTAGTAAATAGAAAGATAGGCCATACATACCTTGAGTAGTCGTTGACTAGAACGAAGACGTACCTTGAACCACCACGGCTTCTGACTTTCATACAGCCACACAAATTCATGTGTACCAACTCAAGTGGACGTTCTATACTAACTACTCGTTTTGGTTTGAATGAAAATCTAACTTGTTTACATCGGGCACATGAGTCACATGTCTTTTCTTGTTCGAATTTGATTGAGGGTAAACCCTCAACTAAATCCCACAATTTGAGTTTCCTTAAAGTTGCTGGACTAATGTGTGCAAACCTCTTGTGCCACAAGCATGAATCATCTACAGTAACTTTCATGCACATAAAGGAACTTGTAGTGACTTTGTTTAAATCAATCATATACACGTTCATTTTACGTAGCCCTTCATCAATAACATTATTAGTACCTTCAATTATGATACGACAAACATTGGAATGAAAAACTACTTTATTGCCTTTGTCACATAATTGAGAGATACTTAGCAGGTTATGTTTAAGACCATCTACCAGGTAGACATTAATAATAGCATCTGAAGGAGATATACCAATCTTACCTACACCGATTATCTAGCCCTTCTTGTTGTCTCCAAAAGTGACCTTGCCACCATCGAAAGGCTCTAGTGAAAGAAAAAGATTCTTATTTCCGGTCATGTGTCTCGAACAACCACTGTCAAGATACCATTGATTGTTTTCTTTCACTATTATCTGCAAAGGAATTAAATACAGCTTTTAGGTATCCACGCTAAGTTGGGTCCTTTATGGTTAGTAACTCTGTAAATTTGATCCTTCGTAGCCCATACCTGTTTTACAATTCTTTTGGTCTTAAAATAGGGTTGTCTAGGTTTATTATAGTACATTCTAGGTTTTCTATTGTGATGCGCACTTGGTTTGAATGACTGCTTTTGATTCACATTCTCTTTGAATGAAGAAGATTTTGATGTCTAATCGAAAGACATGTCATAAATCGATCTGAACTCATTATTTCTAATCTTCACGTTGAGGTTCAGGTTCAGACTCATCAATACTAGACACGTCATGTTCTTTAACAAACTCAGTTTGATGTTTGTTGTCATTGACATATTTAACACAATTCTCTTTAACATGACCATTGTGACCACAATAATTGCAAATCAGATATTCTGAAAGATTGACATATTTCCTTCTTCTCAAAGCACGGCCAGAAGAAGTGGATTTGCACTTATCATGGTCTCTTCGACTATAACATTCATGTACTAGACCCATCTTCATGTTGTTGTTAGACTGTTATGTAAGGAAGTTTAACACTTTCTGACTTCCTTCCCATTTATCATGAACTTTTCGTGGATGTAGGAGCAATTCCTTCAAAGACTGGATTTCTTTTTCACACATTGAATGGTCAACATTCGAGTCCTTAGAGGGATTGTTCTTTTTAAAGTTTTCACGAAAATAATTAAAATGTTTGTTAAATATAAATTTCTCCTCATTATGTTGATCTTTGGCTTGGGAGAATTTAGCTTCTAAATCTTTCTTGTGATCAATGATAGCAACATCCTTTGCCTTTGCTTCAGATTTCGAAAGCTCGTTGACTTTCTTCAATTCTAAAGTTATAGCCTCATTAGCTATAACTTTGGCTTGAAGATGCTTAATGTTGAGCTTTAACACTGAGGTTATAGCTTCATTAGCTATAACTTTAAACTCAAGAGCCATCATGACTTGCTTGAATTCCTTCTTGGTTTTGTCTCGTTGATTTTTGTCTTTGATCTTCTTCCAGGTAGGGCAATCCTTAATCATATGATCATTGTCCTCACACTTGAAGCAACCACGAATTGAGAGAGACCCTTTTGACTCGATTGGGTTTTTATAAGATTTGTTAGTGTTATTATTAAACGTTTTTCCTTGCTTTTGGTTAAAGAATTTTTTCTTAAAACGCCTAGCAAATAACATTGTTTCATCTTGAAGATCCGAATCTTGTTTTTCACTAGACTCAGCTTGTAAAGCCACTTTCTTACTATTACTATCGTTTGGCTCATCCTCATCAAGAGTAATCTCGTGAGCCATTTGGGTTCCAAGTAGCTCTTGATAAGAAAGGTTAGGTAATCTTTACATTCCTTAATTACCGTTACCTTAGGTCTCCAACGTCTAGATAGACTTCTCAGGATCTTTCTAGCAATTTTCTTGGAGTCAAATGTTTTTCCAAGATTTTTCAATTCATTGATGATGCTAGAGAAGCGAGTGGACATGCTATCGAGCGATTCATTTTGCTCCATAGAGAATAATTCGTATTTTCGCATTTACAATACAATACGTTGCTTTTTTAAAAGAGTTGTTCACTCATAGGTTAAGTCTAGACAATCCCATATTTCCTTGGCAGTTGAGCTAGATGACAAACAGTCAAACTCAGTAGAAATCATGCCGTTTTGCAACAAACTGATAGCTTTTGAGTTTTTCTCGGCTTTCTTATTATAATCTGCCTCAACATAATCATCTTCTATCTTTTCGGTGGAAGTGCCAGTAATAGATCCAAGCATGATCTTATTCGGGCCATTCTTAATGATTAGCCAGCACTCCCAGCAGTTACCCTTTATGTAATGCGTCATCATATTTTTCCATAAACTATAGTTCTTCCCATTGAATACATGACACTTTAAGTGTTTGCAATCCATTAAAATAAAATTAAATGCAGCGGAAAATAAATAAATAAAATGATAAAAACGGATCAGACTCGTTGCTGTAAAGCAATCAAGAGCACGAGGCTCTGATACCAATTATAGAGTCTATTGATCAAATACAAAAGAGGGGGGGGGGGGGGGGAATTGGGTATTAAAAACTAGCCCCCCTTTTTCGATTTATATGA
>JAIUZE010027754.1:0-10128 GCA_022085475.1 Heliosperma pusillum | reverse complement strand
TCATAACATCTCATTTCAACAATTGCAAATATTATTTATGCATGGCTTCCCTAATTTCCTAGACAAAGTAACTAATCTTGCATAATGATAACTAATCTAATAACAAATGATAAAGTAAACATGATAACTAATTAATAATGGAAATGACAAAGAAAATAACAAAACAATACAAGAAATAGAATTACCTCAACAAAGGAAATAAAACTTGGAATTGAAGCACAATGGAACCAAATAACTTGCAAATGAATTTGTAATATAAATTGAAATATTTAAAGGAATTATGTGTAACAACTAATGGAAATTAAACTATTCTAAACCTAATCTAATGACTAATGATATTATGTAAAAGAGTGTTTTTAGAGTGTAGAGTGATGTACAAGATGCCCCTAAGTGTCGAAGTCTCTCTCCTTTATATATGGAGAGGGACTTGAAACATATGCATTTTACAGAAGCCAAACCTCGATCGGGGAACATTTGCTTAATGACTCAATTAAATGCTTGAAAAATCCTATGATACGCCTTTAAGTTCCTTAATTCTCCGGTTAATTGCATAGTTTGGCATCCTATGAGCATCCAAAGAGCATCCCTATGTTGAGTTGTGGACTTCTTAAGTTGGGCTTCATTTTGGTTTATCATTTGTACACAAAACCATTTTACAAATCCTCATGCTTGGGCTTGTCATTTCTCATAGTATCCTTCCATATTCCATCTTGCTTCCATTTTAGCTTAGTGAACTTTGATGTTTGCTAGTGTGTTAGGAAAATGCCTCTAAATGCTTAGATTCCTACAAAATATAACAAACACAAGTAATACGCCTAGAACACGTAATTAGCTCACAAATATACTAAACAAAGTATAATAATCAAATAAACCGAGCTAAACTAGGGAGTTAAACTATATATAAAATGGACTCATCAAACTCCCCCAAGCTAAACCCTTGCTTGTCCTCAAGCAAGCACACAATATAATGTATGACAAGGACAAGGGTGCAAGCAATAATTATCCTATCCAAATGCAATTCCAGACTAATAGTTTTTAAAGTACAATGAATCAAATCCCGAAACAACTTGGGCATAGGGAAAATGCAATACATGGATGAGATTTACATGACAGCGTGGTATTAACGACTTCACATGGACATTTCGACTCTTGCATGATCTTTAAATGACATTGGACTTCTCACGGGATAACACTCACACTCATGAAATGAACATGACAAGTATATCTGAATGACACTCTTCTATCTACGACTCAAGAGAATGCGCCCGCAATCTAGTATGGTAAACATTCCAAATCTCACATGACAATGCTAAATAAGAATGCACACAAAGAAGCCAATAGAAGAGACAAAAGAGGCTAGAGGTAATGGGTAAAAGGTGGACAAACAAGTTTGGATATGTGGAGTTAAAGGTCAAGCTAACAACCACCCAAATAAGCAAAGAGTGCTCAAATCTACACACCTTACAAAAAGGTGAACAAGGATAGTTACTATTCAAAATGAACAGTAACTGAGTGTATCACTTTTCCTATTTTTCAACCAAAACGCATCGTTTAGCATACTCTCACTAATTACCCTTGTTTTTTTATTTCCTACCAGTCTACCTCTTGCTTATACTATTTACTTTTCCTTTTTTTGCACACTACCTCAATTATTCTTCTCTCCCCACATCTTCCTGCTTCACAATCTCTTTTCACCTCCACCTCCGATCCACCTCCGCCTTCATCCGCTAATCAGATTTCAGATTTCAGATCTCTAACTTCTTACTCGATCAACGGTCCTGAACTCTACTTCGACATTGGCAAAAAACCAAAGGTATGTAGTGATTTTCTTCACTTGTGCTTGTTTTCAATAAGTGATAACTTTAGGGTTTTCTTCATGATCAATTTTATTTTAGTGGTGGGTTTCATTTTGTTTTCTAATTGATGGCTGATGGCGTTAGGGTTATCATCTTTTGTTGAGTGATACTTTAAGGTGTTTTTTAGGCTTAAATTAAATGGGATTTTGTGTTTAGTTAAAGAGACGTTAAGTAGAACCTAAATAAAATAAGTAGCTATGCATGTGCGAATTGAATAAGAGATATAAAAGGGGTATGAAAATAATGGTGTAGCAAATGTTGGTCTTGGTTAGCTTATGAATTCATCCGTCAGATTCTTCACAGTGCATTATTGTCATCATGATAAGTTCTGTCTACTAATGCAGATTTTTGATGCCATATTGTAACCTATGTTTTCATCTTTTGTGAATGAGTCCAAGTAGTTACTTGTTTGAACTACTGTCAGCTTTTCATCATTCAGGCTTAATCTCCTGTTTTTTCCTAAGGATTTTTAGATTTTGTAGATCAAAAGTTTGTCTTCATAGTGGCTCTTACCTTATTTGTAACTTTTATTGTCAAGTATTCCGGAGAGAGATAAGAACACCAATCATAATGGTGGTCTTTAGAGTGCCTAAAGAAGCAAAGCTCATGCGTCCAGCATCAGGTATACTCAGCCCTTAATTTTAACAATTTTTTTTTTTTTTGGGATGCTCATGTTGTTTTAGTTGTTGTTTTTTCCGTGTTTCCGTAGTTTGGTGTAATTTTTCAATCTTCATGACATTTTGACTATTTTACTCTGACTCGTTTGGTAAGTATCAAACACGACGTCGTGTCGGAGTATCGGATACGGCTACTTTGTACCAACTTTTAAGTTTTTTGGCCTATATTAAAGTGTCCAAATGTCATGTCGTGTCTTGGCGTCGGACACAATCACACAATACATATCAGATACACGATACATCGATTAAGCGACCTATCGGAGTAACAAAGCACTTTGAGCTCAATTAAGTGAAAATTTGATATATTTACAACCTGGTTACTTCACTTATTTATGTGGAAAAAACTCAAATTGGGTCTGGAAATTATTTGGGCAGTACTCGTCTCAATTCCACTCTCCATGTCTAGAATCGGGTTCTTCTATGGTGCCAGCTTTGAGCTTTCTATTTAATTCGGACTATTATGAGTTAATCATGTTTATGTTGATCTATTTTTTGTTAACGGAAGGGAAATGCAAATTATCCTTGTTTGGGCTTTAGTGATGCTGTGGTACTGAACAATTCAAGTGGTTTGTATGTAGGGTGTTGATGGTGAGATAGTGCCACTAGAATATCGTTGACGGCCGGAATGTCACCCTCGGCGTACCTCAGGCACTCAATAACGTATCTTTCTACCTTACCTCTTCTCTTTTCTCCTTAATGAAAAGTGTGCAAGCAAAATAACTGTTCAAATGAACAGTCCTAACAATGCGTTTTGATTCTCTTCACCTTTTGTTTTTCGTTTCGGTGTTCCAGCCTCCTTAATCTCCCTTTTCATGTCCCTCCTTCCCTTTACATTGTTACTCTGCCCTTTACCCATACCTTCTTCCATACCTTACTTCCTGTCGATCTCCCCTATATTTATATTTACTTTCTATATTCTTTATCCATACCTACACATTTTGTTGGAATGTCGCCTCCCACCATACTTTTTTCTTTTCATCAACAAACTTTAGAATACATCCTCCTTCTACAATCCAGAAAACCAAAGATGGGGAAGGATCTTAGGCTTTACTGTAAGCTTCTAAATTTTGAAACGGTTGATGTTAATGTTATCATGTGTCTTGCAGGAATGTTGCTGGAATTATGTATGTTAAGAAGCCTTATTTCATGCAGATGTATTTGAGCAGAAGTTATGGCAAGGTAATAAGGAAAAGGGAATGAAAGACAGGAAAAAGGAGACTGTGTAGGTCAGTACGCCGAAGAAAATAATTGCTCTAATCATATATGCTTGTTAATCATGTGTGAATAACTAAATAATAAAGTTTATTAACATGCTTGTTCTCATGTTTGTTGCAGCTGATATTGCAGGTCTTTCATGTGTGTGCGCGCGGAGAAATGACAGTAACGCTCGGTCGTCTTTGGACCTGACTTCAACTCAGGTTATTTATGTGAGATTAAGTAGCTATCAAATCTCAGTTTATTATTTTTTTAGATATCTTTTTTAATCGGCCAGTTTTCTTTTCTCTGTTTCCCAAATCTGAATTAGCTGCCGATAGTAAAAGTTGTCATTAAGGTGATATCGATATGGATTAATTGAGGTTGTTTTTGCCTCATAAAGTTACAAAAATCTATGATAGAGCCTTCTTAGATATTAGATTGTCTCTCGAAAGTATTTTCTTGTGTGATTTGCTGGCATCACTTGTGATTGTAGTCTTTTACCTTCTAATTACATTTTTATTGATGCGCATTGTTTTAAAACTTCAATCAGGCCTAATTTTCGGTTACCTATATGCTTATGAAGGCAAATTAATTGCATCGGCATTTGTATTAGGTTATATGTTATTATTCTGCCTTCTTCTTTTTCTTTTCTTTTTTCTGTTTTTCCTGGATATGCTTCTAGACATTGGAGGTGACAACTCTAGAGTATTGCCTCATTTCAGAACTATAAATAATCATTGCCTTTGAATTCCCGAATATGTTTTTCATCCCATCATCTGGAGGAGTGCTTGCAGCAACTAGAGAACCGCATACATGCTCCGTATGATAGTTCGAACCCTGAACACAGGTACACCCGTAAATACTCAATCTAAGTGTGTAGTTGTAGAATTATATTTGTAGTTTACTATACATTTTTGCCTTTATGTTGCTTCGCTTTTCAAATTTCAGCAAAATATGGCAAAAGGTTGGTGCAATTAAGTATTTCTTTCAAAGACCCATCATAGAGCCATGGTGGATTGGCCTTCGGACCCATCTATTCTGATATTTGTTATGGTGGATCTATCATATTTTACGATAGGCTTGTTTTTTATTATTTGGGTAAGGTGGATGTACTACAGATCTTTGTGGGAGACGCGATTATTACGCATACACATGTAATGCACGTGCCTCGCAAATAGACCGTGGGATATCCACTTTACCTCGTGGATTTAGAGGTTCCCTCGCGGTTCTTATAATGAAAGAATCGGTTTTTCTTTTCTAACCACATTGCTTTCGTGATAATTGTCTTGCCCACGTAAGGTCCACAACTATAGCATTAGTTTTTCGCCATTACCTAAAAGAGGTGAGAGGTCGGGAATATGCTGCTTACTTACTCTCAATAAAAAAAAGTTTCATAGTAAAGTTCAGAACCGAGAATGTGACTACCATGTATTACAAAAGCAGTTCATAAGAGGCATAAAGTGACGACCATCTACTACAAAGTAGTTCATAAGTTTAAAATCACGTCCATTTATAGTCATAAGTCATATAATAATATGCCTTCATTGGAAAAAAAAATGTATATTGCTAATCACACTGGATATGACAATTGGCCAATTTGAGGAGGAAAATGAAGGGGATAAAGAAATAGAGGGGTATGGCGCGAGAAATGATTAATATGTGATCAAAAGCGACAGAGAGAGTTTTAAGTGATTATGGTAGGGAGAGAGAGAGTTTAAGTGATTTTTGGAGTAATTCTAAATAATTCTTTGACCCTGCCTTTTTGAGTTGTTAAGAACGTAACTATCAGTCAATACACAATCCAATAATGTCAACATTGTGAATGAATCTACAGTATCGTTTGCAGTTTAAGTAGGGGTGTATGTAGCTAGAAAACAAGGTGGTAGAGACAGAAATATTAAGGTTTGGGGGTTTGAGCGTCTAAAGGTATATACATGCATTGGTTCAAAGAGAATAAAAAGACTTATCGTAATTCTAATGAAGATAGAGGAGGAGGGGGAATGAGGTAGTAGTCGGGAGGGGAAGGGGAAAAGAACGATTAGAAACAACTGCTTTTAGTTTGGTAAGTTTTTTTTATAGATACAACTTTTGTAATCTTCTATGTTTCTTTTATTTTAACGTGGAGAATGCTCATGTCTTTTGAAAGTTATTATATGGCTAATACTTGTCTTTGCTGAAGGGTTACGACTTATGTAATGTTCAAACTCATGCTGACTTTGACACACTTCGGAGTTCTTATACATTAGTTTCCATCAGAAAGCGACATGCACACTGTGTTCATCTTCACTTCCCTTATTTTCTTTTCATGAAATCTTACCAAATTGTACATTCTCATCTCTGAGTTCAGAAATCTGAATTTTTGTAAGTGAACAAAAAAAACTTGTAATTTAAACCCGTGTAATAATAACTTACTCCGAAGAGTCCAGAAGATATGTGAATACTTAAGCGGCGACCCATCTGCCAGTAAAAGGCACTTAGATAACCCTTTAAGATGTTAACTTAAGGTTTCTGTTTGATCAAAACTCACCCAAGAATAACCCTTGCAGATGAGAAATAGCAGTATGAAAAGACACACAATTTGCTTCCATAAGGTAACTACTTCCATTTAGAACTTCCTTCATCAACAAGAATTTTTTACCTTTAATACTTGTTCAACTTAGAGCATCAAACTTTTCCACTTTGATTTATCGTGAAAATTATTATTATTGTTTTCTTTTTGTATTGTTCAAACAAAAGTATATGAGAGAAGATGTGGAGAGTTGACATGCTTAGTACACAGATGTCCGGATTCTTTGGAAGTAAGGGGGCAATTGAAATGTTACTTGTTTCACGTACACAATTTCTTCACGTGGACGGTTTGGTGAAGTACGTCCTTTCTTTATATTCGAGCTATATGTTTGTATTGTACTTAATTAATCCTTCGTGAGGTCGCCTTTTCTTTATGCTTATTTTGACTTAGCTTTGACATCTTGAAACTGTTGCGATGCAGTCAGACTCTAATAAACTGTACTTCACTTGTTATGTCCGTTCTTTGCTAAGCTCTATTGCCAGTTCCTCTAGATCAAACTGCGGAGGTTAGTCTGAACCAAATTTTAGGATCATGATTGTAGTTTACTTTGGCAATTTGAACAGGTGATACTAGGTAGATGTTGGGTGAAACTTCTACCGTCACTGCTGTTTTCATGTAATCTGACACCTGGGTGTTTTGTAACAAAGATGGGGTCATTGGGAGGACGACGACTCAAAGGTGATAGGGAATGGGAAGAAAAGGGGAAAAAAAAGGAGTTAGACAAAGTAGTGGAGGAGGCGACAAAGGGGAACAGGAAAGGAAAGTAGAACAAGGAAGAGAAGGGGGGAAGAGATGAGGAGCATGTGGGAAAGAGGGAAGAGGAAAGAGGTGAGGACTAAGAGGAGAAATGGCATTAGGCCGAGGAAGTAAAGGGAATGGAAAAGGAAACGGAAAAGGCAAAGGGAAAGTGGAAAGTGTAGGGGGCATAGAGGAGGAGGTAGGAGATGTGAGAATGAAGAGAAACATGTCACCCTTTGCCTACTTTAAAGTTCACGTTTTCATAACAACAGAGGATGATGTGAGCCAGGATGGTAAATCCGAAAGTCTGCAGTTGTTGATAAAGTGTGAGAGTTGTGTATAGGTTATAGGTGTAAATGGATGATGTTTGCTTGTGTTATTCCTATTAGGTAATGATGAACTAACCTTGTTCACATTATTTTGCAATGTTGAACTATCCTTGTTTATATTTAAACGATTGGTTGATAAAAATGGTGGAGCATTATAATGCCTTTGCTATCTCATTATTAATAAAATTATGGTTTGCCCTTCGATAGAACAATTTACGTCCTTGCATGTAACACCCTAGAATTTCCGCTATTTATTTTATTCAAATTAATTAATTATTTCTCGGAAATCCTTATTTTATTAGTCTAAGTTGTGCCTAATATTAGTATAACTTAATTGTTGGGCCAAATCCTCCTTATTATTTCTTATTGGGCCTATTTTCTAAATAAACCCTAGTGCCCATTAGCTTCTCTATAAATACCAAGCTAAACCTAGCCTCCTTCCCTTTCTTTTATTTGAAAACCCTAAACCTAATTCTCTCCTCTCTTCCTCTCCTTTGTGCCGTGTGGTGGCTGCCATTTGCCTAGGGTTTCGTGCCCCTTGTTCCATATTTCTTCATCATAAATCATTCATCTTCGTTCCTAGATCGATCCTAGCCAATCTATTCTTCAATCGTTGTAAGTTTTATATTTTATTTCTATCTTTTCATAGTTTTATGCGCTAGATTATTAATTAGGATCATTATTATTGTTGGCACGTGTTGATGATGATGGTGAAGGCTTCGTGGACAATCCGGAGGAAGATTGTTATATTCTAGAAGAAGATTTATCGTAGATTTTACGCTAAAAAGGTAACTAGGTGTTTTCCTTTAATTATGTTTATAGAAAGTGAATTATTAACATGATATAATGATTGATTGTATGATTAATTGATTATGTGGTTATTTATGCTTATGATTCACATGTTTAATTGCATTTAATATTTACGTTGTTATTCTATTTTCAATTATCTATTTGGTGTGCGAACTAGGGTTCAAATCGCGAACCCTAGCTTTGTTGGTGGTGGCGCGGCCGTGAGGTTGCCGTGGCCTAGGGTTTCGGCCTCCCCCTCGTGGGAGAGGCTAGGGTTTGCTTATGTTGAGAAATTAGGGTTTGGTTTACATCATTGAGGTTATAGCTGAAGTTGCTATAACTTTGCATGTAAGTTACCCTAATTATGCCTATTTGAGTTATAACTTTGAAAGTGACGTTATGGTGCGGTGTACTATAACAAGACTCGTTGTGGTGACATGGCGGTTTGTACCGTGGAGTCGACCCCTCGGTGATGGTGTTATAGAGGACTAACCCGTGACGGAAGAGAGTTATAGTTGATGATACTATAACCTCGCACGTATAAAGTTATGGCTTGAAGTGTTATAACTTCACTAAAGTTGAGTGAAAGTTATAGCTGAAGGTACTATAACTTTGATGAAGTTAAGTGAAGGTTATGGTTGATGATACTATAACCTGGTAAGCTTAACCAAAGTTATAGGTGGTGTACTATAACTCTACTGGAGTTAAGGGAAGGTTATGGTTGATGATACTATAACCTGACAAGCTTAACCAAAGTTATAGCTGAAGTTACTATAACTTCACTAAAGTTTAGTGAAGGTTATAGTTGGTGGTATTATAACATTGGATGTTATATGCTTTTGTGTTTGGTGTTATGGTAACTCGAACTATAACATGACCTTTGAGGTGTAATGTTATAGGTCAAGATACTATAGCCTTAGTCATCCGTGCTTGTTTATGTATAGTGTTATAGTCAGCTGGACTTTAACGCTATGATTGCATATCGTATTGGTTATTCTTATTCTTATATTGTTGGACGGTCGGTTATGCTGTTCTTGAGTTGAGTCGTGACGTTATTCACGCATTGTTGGACAGTAAGTTATACTGTTCCTATGTTGAGTCGTGACGTTGTTCACGCATTGGGTTTGTATAGTCAGTTATACTGTGCATTTGTTTGTTGTTGGTTGAATAGATGACGGTAGTATCAGTTATATACTATTCGGAATGAACAAACGCTAACCTTCGGGTGTTTATTTTGGTCTATGGCCGGGATTGGTCAGAGGCAGTGGTTATACGCTCTGGTCCCCGAGTGTCGTTCGATGTACAGTTAATGCATCGAGAGTCTGGCCAGGTCTTAGACATATAGGCAGTGGTTATACGCTATACATAGTACCGTGGAGGCAGTGGTTATACGCTCCACACCGATGGAGGCAGTGGTTATACGCTCCGTCAGCTAGAGGCAGTGGTTATACGCTCCGTCAGCTAGAGGCAGTGGTTATACGCTCTGGCAAGTTAGAGGCAGTGGTTATACGCTCTAACGGGCGTTCGCTCTATTCGCTATGCTTTCATGCTAGCATTGTGCCTTACGTTGCTGTGGATCGTGTGCTACTTTGGGTCTTGAATGTATTCATGGTCTAGAGGTTGCATTTAGTCCAGGTCTGTAGGATTTCATTCATGTAGGTTGTGGTCCAGTCTCATGGTAAGTTTGGTTGCGTATCATGTTGTATAAATTGCTTCACATGTCTATTATGATTACTATCAGTTGTTATCGATTGTTATTAATTCAGCCTATTGTAAACATGACTGGGAGAACATCTAGTTACTCCCGACTGATTGTCGACCCCCCATTCTCAGGTTGAATTGGTTGCTGCTTGTCTGGAGGTTGTGCTGGAGAGACTTGTGGCGAGAAGAATAATTTATCTAGGAATTTAATTAAGTTAAGACTTATTAATAATGTATTAGTTTAGTTTTGGATTTGAGTATCGATCCGGATT
>JAIUZE010027753.1:0-14363 GCA_022085475.1 Heliosperma pusillum | reverse complement strand
TTTTACTTTTGTCTTATTTAACATACCTGACCCATAACAAGCTTAAGACAAATAAATACGTCTTAAATGACAACGTGCCATAAAAATTTGTCGAAATAATTGTCAATTACTTTAGTTGTTTGTTTAGGTGGTGTAGATAAATGGATTATGAATACAATTTTTTTATATATACCATTATTTATAGTGTCTTATATTTTAGTAAAACTTATGAAGGATATTATATTATAGTTTACTTATTATATATTTATATGATAGTATCACGGGTTTGAATATTTAAGTTTTTGACTAAATCATTCTAAAAGTGACGGTTCAAAATTTTCATTTTTGTTCCGTATCACTATTTTCCAAATAAGAATACTCACTCACTCATCATATTTTCTTTACATTTTCTTTTTATGCAAATTTTTAAAAACTCAAATGCATGTATCTTTGAAGGGTACTTATATTATACGAAATATTAAATATACATATTGCCAAAAAAAGGAAATTTAAAACTTCGGTTGAATATATCGAAAAAGAAAAATGTAAAGAAACTGATGAATGCGAGAAAATATGTTATATGTACTAAATGAAAAAGGGGTTGAAATTGTCATTTTAAACGTGCACGGGTTAAAATCTTCACGTTGTTCGTGCATAGGTCCTATAAACCTGCATAAGTTGGACTGAATGAAAAATAGTTTTAACCTTTGCACAAGCTTGCAACTTTATTAAGGCATATTCAATTTTACAAACTTTGTGTAAATTTTCATATGAATAATTTTGTCTCTTATGTAAGTCGAGTTTGTATATATGAAGCCGCATGATAATAAACAAAGTACAAACTCAAAATTGGTTAAAGCAAGACGACATATCGAACTACAACAACTACTCAACCAACTGACCCTAATGCATCCTTTATGATGATTCCAAATGAAATTTATGATTCAGTTCTAACTTAAATTTGACTTTAATTTAAAACTGTTTAAATAAAAGTAGAAAGTTTTTATTACTTTAATTAAATTTGATTTCTAAAGATAATTAACTTCAAAAGGAAATAATTAATTAATACAAAAATTATCTAAAATTTTATTAATATTTCTATATAACAAATTTAAAACAACATACCCGTGCACGGGTTTAAAACTAGTGTATAGTACGTTTGCCCTCCAAAAAGCAAGGGAGTAATAATCCTTGTGACAGAAAATAGATAAAAAGAAATAGAGAGCTTCATTTTCCTCTTTATAACAACATAAAGGTATAACATAATCACCTCAGTCATTATAGGGAATAATGTTATCAAAATACGGTTTGTTGGACAATCCCAATCCCAAACCCTTGATAAAATTAGTCCTCAGACAATTATAATAGCAAGACAGATCAATGCACACATGTATAAAGTTCCTAAGGTTACAACTAAAAAGAAGGAAATTTATACGCCTAAGAGTTTTGTTGTGCAAAAGTCTGATGAAGATAGGAGTAAAAGAATGACAAGGGGTAAAATGGTGGTTGACTATGGTGATGGTGACGACAGTGAGTTTTCTGTTAGTGATGGTAGTTATGTACCATCAGATGATGATGTAATTGATGACGAGGCAGATTGTACGAATTTGGAGGCTGAAAGTAATTTATTAATCTCAAATTTAGAATTCATTGATGATGGTTATGTATTACGTATGAAATGTGTAATTGGGCTATACTATTTGTTGGTAAGCCCATATTGCCTTGTATATATATTGACTCTTATGTTTAATAAAGGAAATCATTAAGCATTAATTAAACTATCATGGTATCAGGCTAACTAACCCTATCAAAATACCCTACCCAAAATATTTTCCAATCCAATTAAAATTATACCTCTGCCGCCATGGTTCACGGCAAAGACGATCCTCCGGCCAAGCTTGATTCTATGTCTCCCTTCTACCTTGGTCCGCAAGATCGTCCCGGCGAATCCATCACTAACGTTCGCCTTAAATTAAATAATTACGATGATTGGTCACATGCTATTTTCATAGCGCTCCGTTCCCGTCGCAAATTTGGTCTTCTCAATTGGTCGATCATTACGCCTGTCTCACCAGCTACTCAAGATGATTGGGAAACCGTTCATTGTATGCTTGTTTCATGGCTCATGAATACCATCGATCCCGAGGTAAAATCTCTTCTTTCTAAATACGTTGATGCTAAACGGCTATGGGATGACTTACATGAGCGGTTCTCTGTCGTTGATGGGCTGCGTATTCAACAACTTAAATCTGAAATTAATACCTGTGCCCAAACCTCGTCTATGTCAGTGGCTGTTTATTATGGCAAATTAAGTGTGTTGTGGGATGAACTAGACAAATTTGAACCCCTTATAACGTGTACTTGTGCTAAGTGTGAGTGTGATGTTGGCAAGCGCCATGCTCTTCGTCGTGAGTCTGACCGTCTACACCATTTCTTACTCGGTCTTCTTGCCTCTTCCTATGGTGTTATAAGGTCTGTTCTTCTTGCTCAAGATGCTCTGCCTACGCTTAATCGAGCGTTTCAGACCATTTCCCAAGAGGAACGTGTACAAAGTATCACTGCTACTCCTAAATATCCAACCTTAGACCATCACTCTAAAGAGCCGGTTGAAGTTGCGGGTTTTTCTGTTCGCCCTTCACTTGCGACATCGACTCCTAGACTGCCATATACCTTGTCTCGTACTGACCGAAAGGCGCTTATTTGCTTTAATTGCAACAAGAAGGGACATGATATTTCCATGTTTTTTGATCTTATGGATGAATGGCCAGATTGGTGGTACGAACTAAAGGGGTTAAAACCTCTTGTAAAGGGTATGCGTGGGTCTGCCAGTAACCGTGGGTCTGCTGCACAGAGTCGTGGGTCTTCTGCTGCTAGTTCGTCTTCTGTTCACGCCAACACCGTGGCTGTTGGTGATGCTCCAGCCTTGCCTATTACGGTGTAAGGTACTCCATCTCATAAATTCGCTGGTAAGTGGATAATTGACTCGGGGGGTTCTCATCATGTGACAGGTGATCTTCAGTCTCTCCTTGAAGTGCGTGAGGTATCCCCATGTCCGGTAGGTCTCCCTGATGAACAGACCGTGCTTGCTACTAAAACTGGCCGAGTCGTCCTCACATCGTCCCTCACTCTTGATCGTGTTATTTTTGTCCCACAACTTCATTGCAATCTTATTTCCACATCCCAACTTAGCGATGCTTTAAATTGTGAATTTATTACTAACTCTTCTATGTGCGTTATACATGCCCTACCGTTGAAAGTGGTGCATGAGACGGGAGACAGATACGACGGGCTTTACTACCTTCGTTGTGATCCTCCTGTTGTTGCTGGTTCTTTGAATGTTTGTGGGTCGTTGCAGTTGTGGCATAATTGTCTGGGGCATCCTTCCGAAAAATTCGTCAAATTACTACCCTTTTTTAGCAATACTACTAAAGCCTTATCTCAACCGTGCGATGTCTGTCATCGTGCTAAGCATGCTCGCACCAGTTTTTTGTTAAGTTCTAGTAAAAGTATTTCCCTTTTTGGCATAGTTCATTGTGATTTGTGGGGCCCTTACGATCCTCCAAATCACAGTGGTAGTCGGTATTTTTTGACTTTGGTGGACGATTATTCAAGAGCTGTTTGGCTTTTTTTGTTGAATGATAAGAAAGAAGTTTTTGAGAAATTTATGATATTTGTTGCCATGATTCGCAATCAATTTTCATCTACTATTAAAATCGTTCGTAGTGATAATGGCACTGAATTCAATTGTCTTAAACCTTATTTTAGCAAACATGGCATATTATTTCAGTCCTCGTGTGTGGGTACACCTCAGCAAAATGGCCGTGTGGAGCGCAAACATCAGCATATCCTTAATGTTGCTCGTGCATTGAGATTCCAAGCGGGGTTGATGATTGAATTTCGGGGTGAATGTGCTCTTACGGCCGCTCATCTCATTAATCTATCATACCCCGTCAATTTTACTTGATGGGAAAACTCCTTTTGAAATGTTGTTTGGCTCCTTTCCGTTATTTATTGAATTGCGTGTATTTGGTTCCTTGTGTTTTGCTCATAATCAAAGGGCTAAGGGTGATAAGTTTGCTAGCCGGAGCCGAAAATGTGTGTTTTTGGGTTACCCGCATGGAAAAAAAGGTTGGTGCTTATTTGATCTTGAACGTAAGGATTTCTTTGTCTCCCGCGATGTTAAATTCTATGAAGAGATTTTCCCGTTCCTTGAACCCAAAATGGCTTCTATCCCTTTGCCCCCTCGTTCTCGTGTTCCAATAGCGGGGCCGGGTCTTGATGTTGTTTGGGATGAGGAGGATGACGGTCAAAGCACTCCTCCATCATACTCTATCTCGGGGGCTGGTGGTACGCCATGTGTTCTTGGTGGGGAGGTTGAGTCCACAAGTACGGTGGATACGGTTGAGACAACCGTGGCTGAGGAAGAGTTGGTGGATTCCGAGGCTGCTGGATTCGAGCAACTTGGGCGCGGTCTTCGGGTCAAGCGCGCTCCGCGTGGTCTAGATGACTATGTTGTTGGGAGCACTCTTTTTGGTAGTAACCCGTCTTCTGCTCATGTCACCGCCTCTTCATCACTCTCAGGTTCGCCTTACCCTATTGCACATTATGTTAGTTGTAATAAATTTTCTGCTAGTCATCGTAATTTTTTAGCAGCGGTTGCTACTCATAAAGATCCGCGGTCGTTTAAGGATGATGTGCAGCATGCAGGCTGGCGTGCAGCCATGGAAACTGAAATGCGTGGCCTAGTGGTTAATGGTACTTGGACTCTTGAACCGTTACCCCCTGGTAAGAAGGCACTTGGTAGTCAATGGCTCTATAAAATTAAGTACAGGTCTGATGCGACGATCGAACGCTTGAAAGCTCGCCTTGTTGTATATGGTAATCATCAAACTGAGGGTCTAGATTATGACGAGACCTTTGCTCCTGTCGCCAAGATGACCACGGTTCGTACATTTCTTGCTATTGCCGCTGCAAAGAATTGGGCACTTCACCAAATGGATGTGCACAATGCTTTTCTTCATGGTGATTTGGAGGAAGAGGTGTATATGCGACTTCCGCCCGGTTTTACCTCTCCTGTACCAGGTATGGTTTGTCATCTTCGGTAAGCCTTGTATGGGCTTACGCAGGCACCACGATGTTGGTTTGCCAAATTGGTTAAAGCCTTGAAAATGTGCGGTTTCTTACAGTCGTATGCTGACTATTCGTTGTTCACCTACACCAAAGGTGAAATTCAGCTTAATGTACTTGTGTATGTCGATGATCTTATTGTTGCGGGTAATAATGAGAGTGTCTTGGAGTCATTCAAGAAGTACCTTCATTCCTGTTTTCATATGAAAGATTTGGGTGTCCTAAGGTACTTTCTGGGTATTGAAGTTGCTCGCAATCCGAATGGTATTTTTCTGTGTCAACGTAAATATGCGCTTGATATTCTTTCTGACACAAATAAATGTAGTACGAGGGGTCGGACACAAGGAGACGGGAATTTCGTTATGAAATGCTATGAATGGACTACTATCAAAGTCGGTTTAATGAGTTGGTTTGGTTTGATGTTTAGCTAAGTATGATGTAAATTCAATAATATTAAAAGAGTCTAGGGGAGTCGGGTCACTCATGCAAATACGTAAATGCTCATGTTAAACATAGGAATTCTTAATATTGTTTAATTGTTTAAACTAAAGACACCCATCTCTCGATATTAGTGTCAACCTTAGGTCGAGTCCTAGAGAACTTTCGTTATAACTAGAGTCGTCCTACTACACATGCTTAGTCTAATCCGATTCCGTGCCTCTCGACTTATAGAATGAATTAACAAATTTAATCGATGCAATTGGCCAAATAACAAAGATTAACAAAACAATACAAGCATGTGATAGAAACAATTTATCAATATTAGTTCATCCTTATTTTAACATTTACAACTTACTAATTATGCATGACTTCCTTAATCCCTAGACAAATGAAACTACTCACTCATGTTAATAATTAAAATAATACTAAGCATGATGAATATGAAATTATAAAGGAAAACAACTTGTTAATAAAATGTACTACAGTAAGTGAATGACAAACTAACAATTCTAATGTAGAAAACAATGAAACTATGATTAACTAATGTTACGATTTAACTAAATGATTCGTAAGGTAAATGACGGAAATGAATACTAACATAAAGCTAGAATTAGGATTACCGCAATAGAGAAATATAACTCGGAAATGAAGAATGAATAACCCAAATGCTTGAATGGAAAGATTGAATTACAACTTTGAAATGTAACCAAATGTTTGACAAAGTGATAACTAAATGTTTAACTAATTATGAAATTAAAAAAAACTTGTGTGCTAAAGCTATGAAAGATATGTGAAATATGAGTAAAGGATATGATAAAAGATAAGTGGAAAGATAAGTGAAAGATATCCCTAAGTGTCAAAGTCCCTCTCCTTTATATAGGGAGAGGGGACTTGAAACGGTTGAGTCACAGAAGCCAAACCCCGATCGGGGCCTGGGAACCCCGATCGGGGCCTCCTTAATCTGGGTATATAGTCTTAATTTCTCCATTTAATGCTTAAGGAATCCTAAGCTATGCCTTTAAACACCTTAATTCTCCGGTTAATTGCATAGTTTAGGGTTTCTTTGAGCATCTAAAGGAGTATCCTATGCTTGAGTTGTGAACTCCTTTCTTTGGGCTTCATTTTTGGTTTTCTTTCACTTTCATTTCAATCCATTTCACAAATCTTCATGGTTGGCTTGTCCTTCTCCTTTCATGGTCCATTCTTGTTTCCATTAGCTTGTTGGACTTTGGTGCTTGCTAATTGTGTTAGGAAAAAGCCTCTAAATGCTTAGATTCCTACAAAACATAGCAAAAACGAGCAATGTACCTCGAACACGTAATTAGCTCATAAAAATACTAAACAAAGTGTAGCAATCATGTAAAAATCGAGCTAAATTAGGGAGTAAAATCATATAAAAACTAGACATATCAAACTCCCCCAGGCTAAACCCTTGCTTGTCCTCAAGAAAGCACATAAGACTAAGACAAGAGAGGAAAACAATGAAGTCCCCACAATTGCAATATCCAATTTTAAACTATCAAGCATAATGACTCAAATCCCGAAATAACATGGGCATAAGGATAATGCAAAAACATAGATGAGATTTACATGGCGGTGTAGTATGAAAGACTTCAATTGAACTTTTCGGCTCTTGCATGATCTTTTGACTTATGGACTCTTACGATACACTCAAACTCATTTTAATGTGAAAGGATTTTTTGTGAGTAGCACTCACCTATCCTCGACTCATGAGAGTGTGCCCGCAATCTAATATGGTAAAAATTTCAAAATTACAAGCCAAAAACATTCAAATGTAAGCATGAAAAAGGAAGAGATAGGTAAGAAGAAGGTTAATAAGAAATGGGTAAGAAAGGGGAACAAATGATTTATGGTATGTGGAGCTAAGTCAAGCTAGCAACAACCATATGTAAGGATGCTTAATCCCTAAACTATCCCAAAATTTTCAATACAATTCTTAAGAAAAACTCTCCAAAATATATACATAAAACATGAGAGTTTCTTAAATCTTTTTTCCTTCTTTTTTTCCATACAAGATATGCTCCTTTTTTTTTTTCATTTCATGCTTTTTTCCTTTTTTTTTCTTTTTTTTTTCTTTCTTTCATTTTCATCATTTTTTTTCTTTTTCTTTCAAAGCATTAAGACCAAGCTCACAATGATACTTCAAAATACGACAAATCCTAAATGAGCACCCAAATACAAATTAATCAAAGCTACTAGCTCAACAAGGTAGGCAATTTTTATATGTAGCTAAGGATAAATTTTGTGAATGGGTTCAAAAAGGCAAATTTATCATGTGAATGACTCCAAAATGCTAACAAATGAATGCATGCTTATAAAGAAATGAAATTAAAACCATACTTGTGCGTAATTGATGTAGCACAAACCATAAGGAGACCTACACTCACCTAAGAGAGACCGAATATGGATGTATTGGTCTAAGGAGGCTCTACCTTACCAATTTATGGCTTGCCAAAAGTCAAGATCAAACTTATTAGGTTCAATTTCAATCTTCCACCTACTATGTCAAGACATCCCCATGAATGCAATTATCCCGTCAAATAATAGAGAATCATTAGCTATTAAGCTAAAATTGGGATATACAAATGGGTACAACTATGTAAACCATGACCAAAGTAGGCAAGCAAAGCATATGAAGCACACAAATTTCAAAGTTTCATAAATTTTCTAACTAAATGCAACTACTAACTAAAATGCAAATGCAATCCCCCCCCAAGCTAAACACAACATTGTCCTCAATGTGCCAACATGTATACACACCCAAGCTAACCGTAAAAACGGTTCAAAGCACAAAACAGGGAAGACAAGAGGTTAATATTTAATGGGGAGTGGGAAAAATACAACTAAAGTGCAAAGCAAAAATAACTTACTAGACTAGCTAGCCTCCCCCAAGCTAGTATGTATACGAGGGATACCTTCATGCATCAATCAAGTAAAGGGCCAAAAGTTGAAACCCTTCCTACCCTTCTTCTTACTACGACTACCTCCCGAAGTATCACCACTACCACTAGGCTCATCACTTTGAAGAGGAGTGACATATTCACCAATATTTTGCCCACTTCCAAGCCCCTCTCCATAGCTACTATAGGCACCACCATAACCACCACCATAGCCTCCACCATAGCCTCCTTAAAATGCCTCAACTCCATAATCCGAACCACAAAAATCCGGAACGGCAGCATAGGGAGTAGAAGTACCTGCATCATGGTTAGGAGGAGGGAATCCATCCGAGAGATAATGATAAAAAGATGGATGCGGTCTCTCGGGTCGAATCACCCCTTGCCTAGCAAAGTGATCATAAATAGGATACAATGAAAGCCTTTGGTCATCACGAATAACATTAATACTAAGGCTAAGGTCACGCATCATATCCGTCACACCAATGCTAGATGTGGAATGACGTGCTTGAGTCGGTGGGACTCGTGCACGACGGCCAACGGTGGTAGCTCGCTCACCTCTAAATGGCAAATGGTAAGTGGGTCGAATAAAGGGGGAATTCTCACGTCGGGGTTTGGTATGGACCAAAGGTTGAAGCTCTCCCGTCTCTCCCGTCTCTCCTGGTAGTGTAATAGAGTCTTGATTACCAATCCTCCAAATCATATCCGGGTGAGAGCTTCGAAACCAATTACAGGATAGGAAATAGTCATAATCTAGTCCATCCCCCTATCCCGACTCTCCAAAGGAACCAAATCGGTGGTATCTTGGTGAAACGACAGATGCTATGGGCAATTCTAGTAACCAACCCACCCAAAACAATGGACCAATTTTTTGCATTACATTGTTTGGTTAAGTGGCTAGCAAATGTGTAAGGAATATTCATTTCCCAATCGGCATCACCGTTTATATTAAGAAAGTCACCTAAAATTTCGATTTCGATACTCCTCACCGAATGAGGCTCATTCCTCCCAAAGAAAGTCCACCCCATAAATCGTTGCCAAATGCGAATTTCGGGGTATTGGATGTATTGGTGAGGGGTATGGTCCCAACCAGTGAATGGGTAGTGAGAAATGGATGCCCAAGTCAATTCAGGTAGGTAATCTTTGGGTGATTCGGTACACAAACCCTCACAACGTAAAGCAAAAATCTTAGCAAAGTCCGACAAATCCATACGATAA
This sequence comes from Heliosperma pusillum, assembly GCA_022085475.1. NCBI lineage: Eukaryota > Viridiplantae > Streptophyta > Magnoliopsida > Caryophyllales > Caryophyllaceae > Heliosperma > Heliosperma pusillum. The sequence continues at coordinate 4,680 of JAIUZE010027753.1, read as the reverse complement.
GCATTATTAAACAATCAGAATGATACAAAATGGACAAACCCTTCACGTTTGGATTTATGAAACTCGAAAGAACTCAAAAACTCAAGTGTGAGTTTGGGAAAGGTTAGATAATCCATTTTGTAACAAGCTATCATACCAAGATTTTTAAATAAAGCCATAACATGTTTATCAATTCTGATTCTTTTCAAAGAAGCGTGATTGATAAACTTAGTTGCTTTCATACCTTTGGAGCGTAGGAGGACCCAATTATCCCATTGTTTTTTATCACTAAAGACCACTCGGGGATAATCATCATCATGCCATTCCAGTACATCGGGCATTTCAACATCCTCCGCAGCTCGGGAGGATTCCGCATCACCTCTTCTTCTCTTTGGAGCACCATGGGTAGGAGCCTTTCTAGGTGCCATTTTTCTGAAATTTTAAGACGATATTTTAAGACGAAATTTCATCCTAAGGCTACTAAAATCCATCCAAATAACAATAATAGAACAAATTAGTAAGCTAATTCATCCTACAAACATTAATAGAGCACAAGGCAATCAGTTTTTAGCATAATAAAGCACAAAATCAATTTCCCCCAATTTGAGTTAGGGTTTGATAAACTTGATTAAATTGATTGAAATGGATGAGATTAGAGATAAATGAAGGCAAAACTTACTTGATGATGGTGAGGAGTGAATGATGCTTGCAAATCAATGAAGGAATTGATGTTTCCTTTGAGTTTAAGTGAGAAAATGAAGAAAATAGAGGAAGAAGGAGTACCGTCGGGTTGGAAATAAGGAATAGCTGGATTTCTTTTGCTAATAAAACAGACGAAAAAAACTGACGAGTAGAAAATGGAAACTCCGATCGGAGCCTGGGAACCCCGATCGGGGTTTGCCCTCTGTAAGTCTCCTGACTTTTTTCTGTGTTTTGTTGTATTAATTCCCCGAACGGGTGTCCGTGCTTGCGGATGCGTGAATTTCCCCATCGACTCTTCTTGTCTTCATTTTTTCACCTAAAAATCAAAAACAAACATCGTCAAGTCTAGTTAAGTCTAAAAAAAAACGAGAAATTACGAAAAATAATAAAATAAAGAAAATAAAGAAAATAAAATGAAAGCGCTGGTTTAACATCCCGCACGACGTATGAAGTTCGAGTCGGTTCAAGTGTCCATGCGAACTCCCTCGATTACCCCAATGACCGCATTCTCATGGTAGACCTTCAAACGATGGCCATTGACTTGGAATTTTTCGCCATTAGTGGTCATCACTTCAACGGAACCAAACTTGTTGACATTTCTGACGGTATATGGGCCGGACCACCGCGATCGTAATTTTCCCGGAAAGAGCTTGAGTCGGGAATTAAAAAGCAACACCTTATCACCGATTTGAAACTCCTTCTTCAAAATCCTTTTATCATGCCACCTCTTTGTTTTCTCTTTGTAAAGACGGGAGCTCTCATAAGCTTGTAAACAGAACTCATCAAGTGCATTCAGTTGTAACATCCGCTTTTCACCACTCAACTTGGAATCCATGTTGAGCTCCTTGATTGCCCAATAAGCTTTATGTTCCATCTCAACGGGGAGATGGCACGCCTTTCCATAGACCAACCTATATGGTGAAGTATCAATAGGTGTCTTATATGCGGTACGGTAGGCCCACAAGGTATCATCAAGCTTCATGCTCCAATCCTTTCGTGACTTGGCAACAACTTTCTCGAGTATGGACTTGAGCTCACGGTTAGAAACCTCCACTTGGCCACTAGTTTGTGGATGATAAGCCAAGCCTCTTCTATGATAGACCCCATATTTCTCCAATAAGGTATCAAGTTGTTTCTCACCAAAGTGAGTACCACGGTCACTAATAACCGCTCTTGGGACCCCAAACCTCAGAAATATGATCTTCTTGAATAAGTTAACCACGACACGAGCATCGTTTGTTGGAGTAGCTATTTCCTCGAGCCATTTAGAGACATAATCGACGGCAATCAAAATATACCGATTCCTTTTTGAGGAAGGAAACGGTCCTTGATAATCAATCCCCCAAACATCGAAAACCTCCACTTCCAAGATACCATTTAAAGGCATCTCATGCCTCCTCGATATAGAACCCGTTCTTTGGCAAGCATCGCAAGCCGTAACGAAAGCTTTGACATCTTGGAACATAGTTGGCCAATAGAAACCGGATTGGAACACCTTTGCAATGGTCTTGGATAGTCCATGGTGACCACCATAAGGAGAAGAATGACATCCTTCTAGCACCCCTTTCACATCCCAATGTGGGATACACCTCCGAAATAGCCCATCGTAGCAATGTTTGAATATATATGGATCATCCCATAGGAAGAACTTTACATCGTGTAGGAACTTCTTCCTTTGTTGATATGAAAGACTAGGTGGCAATTCCTTTCCAACTAGAAAGTTGGCTATGTCGGCATACCAAGGAGTATTGGCTTCCAACATCATTAGAGCATCATCGGCGAAGGAATCATAAATAGGTATATTAATACCTCCATCATCAAACCTCAAGCGGGATAAGTGATCGGCAACAACATTTTCGGCCCTCTTCTTGTCTTTAATCTCAAGATCAAATTCTTGCAAGAGCAAGATCCATCGTATCAACCTTGGCTTAGCTTCTTGTTTGGCTAGGAGATGCTTTAGAGCAGCATGATCGGTATGAACAATGACTTTGGAACCAATCAAGTAAGAGCGAAATTTGTCTAAGGCATAGACAATGGCAAGTAGCTCTTTCTCCGTGGTGACATAGTTGATTTGAGCCGCATCCAAGGTTTTGCTAGCATAGTAGATAGCATGGAGAACCTTGTACTTCCTTTGTCCTAGCACGGCACCTACCGCATAGTCACTAGCATCACACATGAGCTCAAATGGTAAGTTCCAATCCGGTGATTGGATGATAGGTGCGGAAATCAAAGCATTCTTGATCCTAGTAAAAGACTCAAGACAATCATTAGTAAACACAAAGGGAGCATCTTTTAAAAGAAGCTCCGTAAGGGGTTTGACAATCTTAGAAAAATCTTTAATAAAACGGCGGTAGAAACTCGCATGGCCTAAAAAACTCCTTACTCCCTTGACATTTACCGGTGGGGGTAGATGCTCAACAACTTGGACCTTAGCACGATCCACTTCAATTCCTCTTTCCGAGACAATATGACCAAGTACCACCCCTTCATTGACCATGAAGTGGCACTTTTCCCAATTCAATACCAAGTCAACCTCTTCACAACGCTTCAACACCTTAGACAAGTTAGCCAAACAAGCATCAAATGAAGAACCATAAACACTAAAATCATCCATAAATACTTCCATGATAGACTCGATAAAGTCGGAGAAAATGCTTATCATTCAACGTTGGAAAGTGGCGGGGGCATTACAAAGACCGAAAGACATTCTACGGTAAGCAAAGGTACCATAGGCACAAGTAAACGTGGTCTTCTCTTGGTCATCCGGGTGAATGGGTATTTGAAAGAACCCGGAATATCCATCAAGATAGCAAAAATACTTATGACATGCCAATCGCTCCAACATTTGGTCAATAAAAGGTAAAGGGTAGTGATCTTTCTTGGTGGCCAAATTCAATCTCGTATAGTCAATACACATTCTCCAACCCGTTACAATCCTAGTTGGAATAAGTTCATTTTTATCATTTTTGACTACGGTGGTTCCTCCTTTCTTAGGAACCACTTGGACCGGACTCACCCATTTGGAATCGGAAATTGCATAAATAATTCCCGCATCTAACAATTTAATCACTTCCTTTTTGACCACTTCTTGCATGTTAGGATTTAGTCGTCTTTGACCTTTGACACATGGTTTATGATCTTCCTCTAGATGGATTCTATGCATGCAAAACTCGGGGCTTATGCCCTTTAAATCATCTAGTTTATAGTCAATAGCTTTCTTGTGGGATTTTAAAACACAAAGCAAAGAAGACAATTGACTCTCACTCAAATTAGCACCAACAATTACCGGACACATTTCTTATCATCTAGAAAAGCATACTTCAAATTGGAAGGGAGGGGTTTAAGTTCGGGTTTTTGTACCTCAAGGTCTTTAGGTGTAGAAACCAAACCTATAAAGTGTGAGCTCTCCTCCAATTATAACTCTTCCCCATCCAATTCATTCTCCAAAGCATCCATCTCCTCATTGCCAATCTCATGATCACCTGCAAACGATTCTAATAGCAAGAGTGCCTCCAATGGATCTTTAACCAAAGACCGAGAGATAGAGTCATCTATAAGAAGGTCAACAACATCCAAAACATCAATAGAAAAGCAAGACTCTTCTAACATTGGACTCTTCATGGCACTATTCAAATTGTATGTGACCTTATCGTCACCCACTTCCAATGTAATTTTACCATTCTTGACATCAATGACCGCGCCCACGGTATGTAAAAAGGGTCTTCACAAAATAATTGGGATTTGTGCATTTTCGGCCATGTCAAGAACAATAAAATCAACCGGAATGAAGAATTTACCAACTTTGACAGGAACATCCTCCAAAACTCCCAAAGGCGTTTTATAGAACGATCCGCCATTTACAAAGTGACACTAGTACATTTCAAGACTCCCATATTAAGCTTAGCACAAATAGAGTAAGGAATGACACTTACACTAACACCTAAATCACATAAAGCTTTATCAATTTGATAGGTGCCAATTGTGCATGGAATGGAAAAA
>JAIUZE010027752.1:0-11797 GCA_022085475.1 Heliosperma pusillum | reverse complement strand
TTATGTAATTTTAGCAACTATTTTATGTAACTTTAGTTCTTTACGAGCGTAACTTTAGTCTTATGTTAGTGTAACTTTAGTATTATAAGGCAAATTTGTATATAAAAATGTAAAATTAAGTAATAAAATATAATTTTTAATATATTAATTTAAATTTATGTAACTTTAACCCAACTTTATGTAACTTTAGTTAAAATAAATGTCACTTTAGTCCTTTTACGGCATAACTTTAATAGTGTAACGATAATCCACCAACCACCTTGACAAACCCAAAACACCACAACAACCAGCGCCAACCACCACCACCACCTACAACACCAACCCAACAACCACCGTCACACACCCCCACCCCACCCCACCCCCACCCCCACCCCCACCCCCACGACACCAACAGCCCCCACCGCAGTCCCACCACAACCACACCAACAACCACCATACGATCCCACCAACACCAAAACCAGTACCCCCATACGACCCCACCACCACAACTGCAGCAAAAAACGACCCCACCACCACAACCGTTTGCACCACCCTTTAAAATGAGATTTGAAAATTTCTAAACAAAAAAACGAGAGAAAGAAAGGACGAGAGGAGGGAGGGAGAGAGGACGGCGGTGGCAGCGAGGAGGAAGAGGTGGCGGTCATGGGATGCAGAGGGAGGAAAAAAGAGGCCGTGGGGCGCGTAGGGAGAAAGAGGGAGGTCGTGGGATGCCAAGGGAGGAGGAGAGAAGCCGACGTGTTACATGGTGGTGGGTGTTTGTGGTAGCAGCGGCGGTGGTGGGTGATAATTTGTGGGTGACGGTGGGAGAGGGTTTAGAGAGATGAGAGGAAGAGAGAGAATGTGTGGGTAGGTTTTGAGAGAGTGATTAGGGTTTGAGTGGGATATTGAAACTTTTAATCGCAGCCCTTTATTTTAGTTAAAATTGACCCTCTATCTCCTTGATCTAAAGGCTGAGATGAGAATTTATGAACTCACCTAAATAAGGTGGACTTATGTGATGTGTCTCCTTAGTGTAATTGAGTCCTTAACCTTTGGATAAAACATAATACATGGTTTAGATTATAGCATAAAAAGACACTCACCCACCCACTTTGCATTAACTTTTCCCCAATTCCCAATCACTTTTTCATTTCCCATTAATCTCATTTTTTTTTTACTGTTAATCTCATTTTCCCATCTCATTTTCTTGTATCCATTTTATTCATTTTCCACTCTTCTCTCCTCACTAGAAACCCTACCTTATAAATCAGCCCCATTTCCTCTCACGACAAACCCCACCGAAGACACCTCAAGAGCCTCAACAACCATCCAGATTTCGTAAGGTCGCAAGAGTTGAATTTCCTCCCTCTGCGGCCCTCTTCCACGTTCCTTTGAAGTCCTCACCCTCCACCAAAAAAATTTCGTGGAGATCCGACACCACCTTGTCGCTAGTTATCCCAGACTCCGGCATATCCACCTTAGACGGCAAAGGAGAAAAATAGAGACGAAGAGTAGCCCAGTACCACTAACGATATATCATAGCCTTAATTGAACAATGAATTCTTTGTTGATTTGGAAATATCATTGTTTATTATTTATTATTTTTATTTTTTTGACAATAATATTTGGGAGGAGATAGCATTTGGTAGAGGAACCATTTGGTTTTCCATCATTGTTATCATCCAAGTGATTTGTCTTTTGCAATTTTTCTTTGTTCTTAGATTCTTCAACTAATACGTTTTAATGATAATTAAATAAACTAATCTTGATTTTAAAGTCTGTATTTATCTCTTGTATATGGTCTAATGTTATGTTGTACTATTTTTTTTACAAATAGTGCTGTAAAAGGTGGATTGTATTTATATAAACGAGCCATAAAATTATTTTGAATGCAACATTAAATTAATATAGTGTAACTTTAAATCGATATTGCGTAACTTTAAATTAATATAGTGTAACTTCAATTGATAGTGTGTAACATTAAATTGATGTGTCGTAAATTCAACCAATAATGTGTTGCTTTAAATTAGTATTGTGTAACTTCAAATTGTTATTTGTGTTTCGACTGATTTTGTGTAACTTTAAATAGATATTGTGTAACTTCAATTCGTTATTTGCGTAACTTTTTTATATGGGTAACTTTAAGTCTATAAGTAAATTATTAATTCAAGTGGTGGTGATAAGTGGCGGTAGTAGAACATTGTTTACACAAATCAATATTGCGTAATTTCAAATTGATAATTTGTAACTTCAAATCGAATTTGTGTAATTTCAAATTTATATCATGTAACTTTAAATATATATGTTGTAACTTCAACCGATAATGTATAACTGCAAGTATATCAAAAAATCAAAAAAATTAATTAAATTAATAGAGTAACTTTAAGCGAATATTGTGTAACTTTAATCAGATATGATGTAACTTTATTAGATATAGTTTAACTTCAACTAAACTAAGTGTAATTTCAAACAAATATGATGTAACTTTAACTAGATATTGTTTAACTTTAAATCAATATCATGTAATTTTAACTAGATATTGTGTAACTTTAAATCGATATGATGTAACTTTAAGTAACTTTTATCGATACTATGAAACTTCTATTATATGATAATTAATTAATTAATTAATTAATTACAAATAAATATGTTATAACTTCAAGTTAAAATGTTGTAACAACAAGCAAATATAATGCAATTTCAAGCAAATAGGATGTGTTATGACCAAATTTTACCATTTATTATTGGTACACGTGGCACATAAAAAGTGGACAACATGGGATGGTCAAAATTGATGACTTGGCTAAGTGGGTCAATCGGTTACAATAAAATTGGAAGATCATGCGTGAAAGTAGGAGTGGAATATGAGGCTAGTCAATTTCAAACATATAAGCTAAAATTCAGTGGGTTGTTTGGAAGATTGCCAAATGCCAAGTCAACTAAAAAAGAGGAATGAAAAAAGGAAACAAGCTAGAAAAGGGGTGACGGAGAAATTTTTTTTAGGGTGACACCTATATAAATACAACACATACATTAGAGAAGGAGATGATCTCATTATTCAATTATCACTTTACTACTCTATCACTCACAAACTTATCATCTCCACCGTCACCATTATTCATTCTCCACTACACATCAACACTATAAAACTCAAAAATTACACCCGAGATCTAGGGGAGGCTCCCGCATAGGTTCTGGCATAGGCACCAGCAGAAGATGTTCCTGCATAATTCTTACTATAATCTTGTAGTTACTCTGAGATATGTCTTACAAATTTATTATGCATATTTGGTGGAATTTTGACTCACCCCGCGGTTTTTCTCATATTGGGTTTCCGCGTCACCAATCTCTTGTGTTCATATTCTATTTTCGCATTTTATATTCGCTTATATTATCGTGTTATTATCCAATTCGTTACTATAGACGAGCACTTTAATTCGCAACCATAAATTAATCAGTCGGTAAATTTTTACCAAAACAGAATGTAATATCGAATAATTAATATCACTAAAAATTTCAAGTGTAAATTAATTAATTAACTCCAAAATAATTATGGTTTAATTTCAAGCAAAAATGTAGTGTAACTTTAAACAAAAATGATATAATATCGAATATATAGCAGTATTAAAAATTTTGAAAACTCAATAATATACAAAAATACTGCCATTGCGGCGGGCTCAAAAAATAATAAATTTAGAATTTTGTTTTGCCTTAATCGGAGTCCATATGAGGATTTACGAAGCTTTATACGAAACCAATACATTTTAAGCGGGAATAGAATTTCGTTTTCTAAAACAATATTTTGATGTTTGAAATAGACATGGTTTCAAATTAATTAAGTACATGAGTTGATGAGACAAAGAATGTAATTAATAAGTCAATGAGAATTAAATGGATGAGAGAGAAGAATTAATACATCATTTATTACTTAGTAGGTGGGTGTATTTTTACTTCAATCTCAATCATTCATATCTTTAGATCTAATGGCATAGGTTAGTACTCAAAGACTCAATTTTTTTAGTGGACTCATTTGAACTTGCATCTCTCTCTCTATTATACTCCACCTGTCACAACAAGGTTTGTTTATTCTTTCTCCCTATATTCCTCCCTCTCTCTCACTTCCGCCGCGCCAATTTCAAAATAGCAATCCCTAATTATTCATCCGTCCCTATATTTTGTTTTCAATCTTACCTTCGTATCTTGTCTATCTCTGGTTTCTATCATCATATCATTTGTGCTCAATGTGCTTTGACGATATCCGACTTTTTCAACTGATATTGTTATTGTATATATACATATTTTGCATTATTTTGTTTTCAATTAGTTTTGTTTTGCCATTTTTTTTCCATTTATGAGTATTTTATCAATTTTTAAATTTTAAATTTTTCATTTTATGCAATTTTAACATGTTATGAATCTAATTTATGTGAGTGTTTACTCTTGAAGTATGTAAATCTAGTGACTGATTTATTAATAAGGTAATCCATTATTTTTTGTTTCAAAAAATAATTTTGCATTATTTATTTTAGATTTTAATTCATTTCTCCTATTAATTTTTTTGCTCCAAATCTGTCAATTTCAATTTTTTTTTATTTATAAATAAATTAAATCTATCAATTTTACAATTAAAATTTTCAAGTGGCCCCACCACTATTTGTAAAAGTTTAAGTGAAGAATTTGTTGTTGCTTTTTTCAGTTGTTATTTATTATCTTGACTGTGGCGTGAAATGGAAAATATTAATTGTTACGTTTCTCCATATCTTATATCTTATTCCTGCAGTTATGCATCCTAAGAATTCGACGAAAAAAAAGCCAAGGGCAAGGTCGTTAGTTTTGAAGTTGACATTGACTTGATCCCCGATTGTCAACAACATACTCTCGATATTATCATGGATGATTTTTCTACTAAGACGTTCTTTGTGATGATGAGTTATCAGTTAAGAATTTTAAGTAGCTTTTTAGGTCCATTTCTTTGCGTACTTGTAAGTCATCTGACATAAAATCAATCAACAATATTTTCCTTCTTAAATTGATCAATGGTCGACACGTAACCCAGGTTGTTATCACTTTACATGATCTTTATGTATATGGGGTATTTTCTAATGGGGTGTGGGTTTACCCAGCCAAGTCAGAATTTCTAATCAAAGGGGTAAGGAGGATGATTTTTCTGCAGGTTATCCTTCATGGATGAACTTTGAGATGAGTCTTGTCATTTTGCAGCAAAGTGTTTCAGCTTTACATTATGGCAATGACCTAAAGGAAATACAATCTGCAATGACCTAAAGTGGTTGGTTGGGGTTGTGCTTAGCTTAATTAATGTTTGGAAACCCTTTCTAAATTATGGAAATTTTGGGTCCGTTACGGGGTATGGAATCCAAAAGAACAAATATGCCCAATTCGTTTTGTGTAAGAAGCGGAAGAGGTGCTAACACTTGTGAAGAATATTGTTATAGGTTCGTTTGTTTTATGTTATCTTTCTTGTTTAGTAAATAATAATGCACTCGTTTTAGCAAATTTTAACTCTAGTTTGTTTTCTAGATGCATAAATTAGATCTTTAGAGGCAAACAAAGAATTGAAAATTGTAATTGTGGACCTGAGTGTTCGTTGATCAAATGTATACCGTTTCTCTCTTTTTAAGTTCAAACATGGACCCGAGGGTTTTGACCCTTGTTTTCATTCAATAGTTCATTAAGAGCGGAATATTTTTTCTTACCGAACAGGCGGCTGAATGGGTGTCGCACCGCACTCTATTGTACGGTGTTTTGGCATCCCTTCTAGATGTTTCTGATGTATACATGCTATCCTTCAAGGTTGAACACATAGCAAAATTTTAGTCAATTTTCGTAAACGTATATATATTATGGTGATAAAAACTAATAAACCGTGGCCAAATTATAATAAATTGTGGCAAATGAGTATAATTGTGGTAAAATACATGCATAAGATAAGTATAATGTGACACTATACATACACAATTTTTTTTACGGGGTCTTTATACTCATAAGTCCAGTACGACCGCACTTGCTGGGTTGGGTCATATCCACCCATGAATATATATGTGGCACAAATCTTTTTTGCCCAATGAATTTCATGAGCGTTTTTCAAAGACTATTTTTACCGCCATTTTTCTGTTTTTCCGGGATTATCCAGTTTTTACTTTAATTTGTTTTTTTGCCGTCTTTTCTACTCCATTTGTTTCCTTTTTTAACGTTTTTTATTTTCGAGTAGACTCGTTGACTTTATTTTTTTTAAAAAAAATATATAGTATAAAAAATATAAAACTATGGCATAAAATTACTTATGAAAAAAATATGTCAAATGAATACACATTTCATAATATTTACTTATACATTATGAGAGATATTGAAGAGAGAAAATAGTTTTAAAAAGTGGGAGGACACATAACAAAGAACTAGAGAGATTTTTTTTATTGATAAAAAGTTATTAAAATGAAATGAAAGCGTGTATTACAAATATATAACGGTGAGATTGCTCCTTACTCGGCAATAACAGAACAATATCCCCAATATATGTCCCCAATATAACATGAACAAAATAAAATAAAATAAATGATCTAAGATTTTACCAATCAAAAGCTAACAGAGTACTCTCTAGGGTGTCGATGATAGTGGGAAGTCTTTCGACGACTATTAATGACACTACTCACAGAGTCACAACTGTAAGATCCGCATGAGAGTGATAAGTCTTTCGATGATATATATATTTGTCGTAATGCCTAGCTAATAAGAACTGATTAAATCGGTGACATAACACAAATATCTTGCGTATAGATAACTTTTGGAAAAATCAAACTGATAATACCCAATAACAGATTCAACCATATATGAAATAATCACCCGTAAATGTTTCAATATTAAAGTCACCATCTTTCTTATTCATATCCTTCCTAACTTCAAATGCCGGTATTTGATACATGCTGCTATAAACATTGCTGCGCAATAAGGAAGTAAGCTGTTATCGACATCACTGACAACAAGTAACGCATATTAGCTTAGCTAATTTTGGTAGGTTCACCTTGAACAATGGTCGTCATAGAAAATAAGAGGTGAATTAAACGGAGGCAAGGGTGAGGGATAAAATTAGACTTCAAGCGATATTACTGATTATTGATGGTGTGGAAGTGGAAGCGGTGTATTTTGTGAGCTTAGGCACAGCTGCTTTTCCCATCTTTGCATTTCTTATCTTTCTCAAAATCTCGATAATACCCCCACAAGACTCTCCACTACTCTCTTGGTGATATATATGCACTTAACTTCCTTGGAATTACATAACATACACACTAACAACAATAACGTCAAATGAATCAACTTCATGTAATAACATCACAGCTACAGTAGGTCAACTTACATGTTGTAAAGAATAACTATATCAATAGGGCAGAAGTAATACAAAATCACTGTTTAGAAGCAACAAGAATAATAGTAATAGCGGGCAGCGGTAGCTGAGAAATGCTAGTAGCAAAACAACATCAAATCCATAATAAGCTATGAATAAAGTGCCATGATGATCAGGATTGTAACTGTAACACTCCTAAATACCAAATAGCCTAACAAGAGCTCCTTAATACTTCAGAATGCTACCATCTCGGTTGCCCGAGGCAGTACTTATCAAATTGATCATAATAGAACAAAACTTTATTAAATTAAATGGTCAAACTCAAGTTACATCATATCCAATCCAGACGGCATACCGTCTCAAACAATAATCCAACTAGTATAGTAAAGATAAATAAATGCGATGTCTATGACATTACTAGAGTGGAAGCTTTGACTCTACAGCAGCAATCCCATCAACTACCAACACGAGCTCATCGAATTACCTGTTGATTACCTGCTCACCATTCCCCAATGGATCACAACAGTTTTAGAAAACAATACGGGGTCAGTTCACCATAAGCCGATAATTGTACAAGACAACAAAGTAAACACCAAAGTATCAAAAACGGAGGCCCACCGCAACAATCACCTCAGTAGCATCAGGTTACCATCCTCACTTGCAAACCACCTATTGATTCCAGACCGCAGCACTGGACATCGAAATTCCATCTCACCGCAGTGATATTCCGAGACCATTAATGTGCACATCAAAATAGTAAGCAAAATAGTAACCAAATAACCACTCCAAAATTGGGGTGTGGTCCGTCTCCCGGCGGACCACCAAAATAGTAACCACTCCAAAGTCCAAACTCCGAACACCATCATCTTCATCAACAAGTATCAATATCACAATAACATATCTCATCACAATGATTAACATACAAGGCATTGAGTAAGAAAATCCTACCTTTAAGCAAATCCGCAATAAGCACAGCACGATCAAAATCTTTCCTCTTACAAAATCTCCTCCTAATCAATCAATCAGTATTTATATCAATAACTATTTAAATCCCCGTCCCCCAATACAAATTAGGGTTTAAACAAAACTACCCACAATCACCGTAACAAATTAGACAAGATTACTTACAACGAAATCTACACAAGAGAAGGATTCCGACGCACTAGCGATCGATGCACCGAGCCTTGGAATGATTCAAGATGATTAAGAGGGTTTGGAAGAGTTTAGGGTTTGATAATGACTGATTAACTGACGACAATCCTTTTATACCTCTTAATTAACTTTAATCAAAACCGCCCGATAAAACCCGTCGGACCGATCACTCGGTCGAGTACAGAAGTCACTCGACCGAGTACACCGCACTCGGTCGAGTGTACATTATACACGGTTGAGTGCCAACTAGGCAGAAGCCTGCCTAAATGACACACCAACCTTACTCGGCCGAATACCCCGTACTCGGCCGAGTACACATCCCACTCGGCCGAGTGAACCTTACTCGACCGAGTACAAGGTACTCAAAAATATGGAGTATTAAAGTCTTCCCTCCTTAAGAACATACTTTTTCCTCAAAGTTCACAACTCATACTCCTACCTCAAAATACAACACAAGACAACAACATACACAACCAACTAAACTCTATGACGTCTACCCGGACTTCCAATCATCCCAAACACAAGGACTCTACCAATCATATATAGACTCGAGACAAACCAACATCAAGTCTCCATCAAACACACTAAGACCAATAGTAAAGAAAATATCTTACTAAACTAATACGAACTATTACATTCTTTCCTTCTTAAAAATGAACTTCGTCCCCGACACTAACGACGTCAAACGTTATTACCAAAATCTCAACATCCCAACAATATCATTAAACAACCAACACCAGTATCCTGACGATTTTACTACCACTTACCAACACTCTACCTTGCAATACACCAAATACCCACAACATCACATATAACACATAATACACCTAGCAATTCGCCTCATAACATTCCATAACATTAATAAACTTACATTACCACAAGTAACTCATCGCCACCATACCCGGCATTAATAAATTCGAACTTGTCGCCATCCCCTATGTTATCAACATGCGGTCTTACAATTTTACCTCCCTTAAAACGAATTTTGTCCTCGAAGTTCGCCCACACTCAAACCATTAACATTTTTACTATCTTCCATGCTCCAATACCAGTAGTTCTATACCTTCACGAAACTAGAGTTGATCATGACCCAAAAATTCACCTGAAAATCATCAATACGAACCATTGGATCAATCCTTTATCACGATACTCATAATCTTCTTCTGAACTCTCGCCCTATCTGGAACGCATAACACTCACCCTAAAGTCCTCGTCCACCCAAAATCCTAAATTTCATCTTCATTAGCAACGAATCCATAAAATTCTCCAAACGACAATGAACCATTTACAACCTCAAGCACACCATAATCAAATCTCACGACTTTCTCATACACCCTTTAAGTCCAAAACATCCCGATCCACATGCGAAAATACCCTAACAATCAAGCCTCTCAACCAAGATCTAAAAGAACAAGGAACTCAACAATAACGGCTAATAAATCTCCACCGATTAGTCTCTACTATTAAACCTACAAGACAACAACTCATGAAACGATGACAATAAAAATACGACATTTATTCATGTGCTCAACACATAAATGGCCCAAGCTCTCAGAATTCAAAACTCTGACTTACTTAGAGACTCACATAACCACATAAGCATCATAACAGACCACTATCCGAATGACGTTATTACGCAAAACAATGGACTTTACCAACCATGCTAAAGATGTCCTAACTCGACCGACACATAATGTGACAAACCTCGCGAATGCGGAAATAAAACATAACAAGCATGTGATTTATATAGCGGAAAATACGGTATTTTAAAAACCTTTATACATGCAAGATAGAAATACGAGGAATGTCAAATAAATACAAATTAAAATAGAATATACTACAAAGAGACGAAGTCTCTCAAAATGTTATCAATATCAAAGTGATTAGCAAACTAGCTAATAAACGTCTAGAGGTGTGTCATCCAGGGACAACGCCCGCTAGCTCACACCCGAACCCAAAATACCACAAGCAAAAAGCCATCCAATCAAGCAACCTGTTCATCCATGAAAAACATGAACCCCACAGTCAGTGGGGAGTAACTCCGGGTTCTCCCAGCCATATCACATTAAACGTACATAAAAGGAAATACAAAAGTAGAAGCATGCATTTATAGATATACATGTGAAATACGATAAGGATAGATAGACAATTCAATATATAATGATAAGAGCATATGAAGTAAAATCCGTAACCATCATGCTATAGATAGACCCGAGGAAGACACTCTTAGGCAACCGAATACGCTCACTAGGGCTTACATCTCACCGTTAGCGGTTTAAGTTTGATAAGATTGAGACTCGACAAACAAACCATGCCAAGTCATGCAATGATCATGAATAAACAATCATGGACGCGACAAACAAACCATGCCAAGTCATGCAATGTTCATGAATAACAATCATGTAATCACGCATCCAGACACAAAGACGACATCTCTCACGGTAAATGAAACGCACTAGCACCGTGTACATGGCAAGTATGATTAAAAGGCATCCACGAGATCACATTTCCCTGAACGCATACACGATGCTACATTTTGTATATGTAGACTAATTTCCTCCTGGTAGGAACGATAATAAAATGGCTCCTAATCTAAACCTGGCCAGATTCTCGGAATCACATTTTCCGATTCGACATGCGATAACATTTCGCATCCAAGACTCGGTCAATCATAGACGCCGAGTACCCCAAATTCGGTAGAGCAATTCACGAAAGAGGCGGAAAAGAGAACAAGCCTCATAACAAGCGGTACGCTACATGCAAATAACACCACCTCGCAAGTACACAACATTTGACGGCCGGGTCGATCAACGCAAAGCGTTCACCTCCCAACAACGTCGTCGTATGCCCACTAACACATGCAATTAAGCAGTAGGATACATCCCCGTTCCGACATTCCAGCCTTAGGAACGTGGAGGTAGCCAAGGGAATGAGAGTACAAAGCACATAACAAAATAGTGCTCAAACCGTAACATTTGTAAAAACCGACTCAAAGTGGAACGTACCAAAAACCGTCACAAGCATGAGAATAGGGCATTATATAAATGTAAATATGATAAACATGAATCAATACATGATACATAAGCATTAGACCAAGTTTAAGAAACATAATAAATAGGAAACATAAATCTTATCTCAAAACAACAAGTTTGGAAACTAACTAAAACAAGGGTCCACTTCAAACTGTCATAACTAGAGTTCTAGATATGCAAATGCATAAATTCTAAGTCGAGGTGATAGCTTATCCTCTTACGGTTCCAACGATAGGTCACAAGCCCAAAACAAGCAAGTAACGAAGGAGATATGATC
>JAIUZE010027751.1:0-16988 GCA_022085475.1 Heliosperma pusillum | reverse complement strand
ATCTCTGCTAGTATACCCTCTGCCGGTACCATACTGGGGGTTTCTGGTGCACTCGTCATTTCTTCTCTGGCATATTCTGGAGGTAGCATGGTGGCCAGGTCTGCAGATTTCTGGTGGGCACTCTGGTGGAGCACTGACTCGCTGATAGTTTGGCTTTAGAAATCGATCACTTTACCCCACGGTGGGCGCCAAATTGTCTTGGCCAAAAATTGACCAAACCTATTAAATTGTTTGTGGAGGGTCAAAATGATCTTCTCTTTTAAGCCTTAATGTAGGGGTTGATTTATATGTGATTTGTGATAGAATACGAAGGTAAACTAAGTAAAAGTAATGACGGAAAGAACAAAGGAAATAAAGCAAATGAGCAAGGACACACGAAAATGGTGACGCGGAAACCCAATGTAGGAAAAACAGCGGGGGGAGTCGGAATCCCGCCAAATATATGCACTAAAATGTAAAAGTAGGTACAGAGTACGCTTTGGCGGTACTGCCAGATTCTGGCAGAACTAAGGGTATACTCTGACGGAAATACAAGATATACTCTGGTGGGACCACCGGATTCTGGTGATACCACAAGCGGAACTTCGAGGGGGCTTAGGGAGTACAAATGGTATGTAAAATATATTAATAATAGAACTTGGAGGAATAACTCAAGTGTTATGAGTGTGAGAGTGAGTGTGTGTTAGATTATGAATGCCTTGCTTGCCCTTGCTTTCCTCTATTTATAATGTGGTGAAGAAACCCTAACGACTCTTTTGGTCTTCCTCCAAGTCTTGCTCAGCAGGTCCGATTTTTATGGGGGTTGTTGATGACTTAGTAAAATATGGATGTTAAGTTTGTTGTGTTTGTTGTGCTTGATCTTAGCCGTTGATCTGTTTTGCTTCAATCTGTTTGCTTCATGCTTTAGCCAACCACATGCTGCAACGTCATCGATTCATCTTTGATTAGATTACCTACTCTTGCGCTGCCACGTGTCACCATGCAAAAGGCTAGTGATTTTTGCCTATAACAATAGTGTAGATTCGGTATGATTCGGATGCATGGATCCGTTGTAAAGTAAAATGGACTTGGAATTTGAGGAATTTATCCTTGAAAAGGAGACCAAGAAATAAACAAGAATAAATGTCAAAGAAATTAGTGGGAAAGACGAGACAAGTGTGAAACGAGAAAAAAGAATTGTTGCTTACACAAGTGTCGACTTCAAACTTGAATATCTTGAGTTTTACAACTCATATCAAAGTAATTTACATATCAAAAGAAAGCTATTTCTCTTATCTTTCCAACGATAGGTCACACGTCGAATTCCGATAAGCAAGAAAGAAGTTACAGCTGTTTGAAATTTCTTGCGCAAAGCTGAGAGCTCGACTCGATCGAGCAGATTCACTTTGCACGATCAAGCAACCTAGTAACTGACGAATTACGAGTTTTCCTAAAGTCGGTTTAGTTTATTTTTGTTTTAGTATAAATATAAATCTCGTCTTTCATTATTAAGGTATGCTTTATTTTACTTAGAAACTCCTAAAATCTTTTAGAATTAGTTTTCTACTCATATTATTCAAGATCTACAAGTTTATTTCTTTAGTTCATCAATCCTTCAAATTCGGTATTTGTACTCTTCTACTCTTATTATTATTATTCCGAGTTCTTGTTTATCAATTGCTTTGTTAATCATTTTTTATGCTATTAATTATGGTTGCCTTTAATTATATTTTAGTTGTTAGTTTAATTATTATGAGTAGCTAATCTTTTAATCTAGTGTTAAAGGGGAACTAGGTTTTTTGAAGGGGATTGATTAATGAATTGATTGTTAAATTTCATAAGTTGTTGTTCAATGGTTGTCTTACTTCTAGTTAATTAATTTAGTGATCAGAGTTAATTAATTAGTCTTGCGAATTAGGATTAACACCGACCTGGCTAAGACTAATATAGGCAGCAACAATTGGATAGACTAGTTTAATTATAGCGATCACATGTTAAATCTAGATATAAAGGGCATAATAGAATCGACTGATCTTATGACATTAAACAACTTAATTGACCTTTTTAATGATTAAATTACATCCCAAAATAACATATCTAGTGAACCTGAGACCCTAGACTTTTAATCTTATTGAATTCTTCTTTTATTATTATTGTTATTGCAATTAATTATAGAAACCAAAAATTCAAACCTTATAAATTGTTACCTTAAGACTAACTTAGTTAGCAAATAGATTATCACCGCCTCCTTGTGGATTCGATACCTTATTTATCACTGACTATTAGTTAGTTTTGAGTTAGGTTTACTTTTATTTAGGGAACGAGACTTTACCCTTATCAACCTCAGTCCCCTTAAGCTTACAGAATTCTTCAGGGAGTTCCTGTTATTTACTATAAGAGCATCAGAATTCGGATAGAACTGAAGATCTCTGAAACACTGAGCTAATTCTACTCTTTTAGCCTTTACTCTATCTTCAACGTTGGCAAAATGATCTTTGAAGGGTTTTGAGGCCTCTCTTCACCTCCCTGAGTTTACCCATCAATCTGAACATAGAGTTACAAGTGATATTTTTATCACAGGCATCAGACACAATCAATTGGAAGTCAGGATGCTCAGTACAACAGTTTAAGAACTTGAAGTGCCTTTTAGGTAGATCATTATTATGAAAGGTTATAACAGCAGGACTATGGTTGGAGATGACAGGGGTAGCAGTGGTTTAATCATACAGCTGCAGCGAATCATTATTCACCAAAATTCTATCAAGCTTAGAGTATACCCTAGTAGGGGATTCCTGTTTATTGAACCAGCTGAAGTCACAGCCAGAATATTTCATATGATCCAGCCCATAGGCGAGGAGGAAAGATTTAAACATAAGAAGATCAGATAAGACAGGAGGAGTATTACTAATCTTCTCATCAGGATGCGTAACAACATTAAAATCACCCATAACAGCCCACTGCTTAACCCTATGGGAGAAGGTGGTCAAAGAGTCTCAAAGATTCTTCATATGAACTGCATTATTACAAGCATACACAATAGAGAGATTAAAGCGTCTACTAGTGAAAAAGTGTCTAACAATACATTGAACAACCTGAGAGTGTTCCTCTAGGATCTCAAGGTTGATAGTAGTAGGATTCCAAAGAATCCAAATTCTTCCTTTGTGATGTTGGCTAAAGTTACAGAAAGCATTATATCTCCTGAAATTATTCCTAAGGAATTGATTTGCTTTATTGTTTTTAACTTTAGTCTCCAAGAGACCAAGGATATCCACTTTATTCTCTTTAAGAAAGTTATTAACCTCACTATACTTTACAGACTTATTAAAGCCTCTTATATTCCAGCTGGCTATAATCATGTTGTGACAATATCAAGAGAGCCAACCTCTATAAGGCAAATACCTTGTTGCTGAGATATAATTGGTAAACCATCCTACTGAGTATCTATTGAAGGTAAGTCCATACCCTCATCAATTAGAGCATACCTCACATCCTGACAATCTGTATAAGGGATGTTATGATCCTTGGAAGATTCACTGGGAGACTCATCTTCAAGGTTGTCAATTGTAATTTCTGCCTCTTCAGGCTCAGAAAGGGTATCAAAAGTGTTCCCAATTTTTAGAGGAGTATTAGACTTTGGCACAAATGAAGAGCTCTTTTCAAGGCTATTTGAGGTTGTACTAGCATGCCCTTCTTGTAGCATTCTTGATGCTCTACAGTATTCTCAGTGGATGAATCCAATTCTGCAGACAAAGTAGGGGATGATTCTTAGCTCTCTGTCGCCTTGCCTTTAGAAGTAGAAACTATCCCGGACGAATCTGAGGTACCACCTACCAGACAAGGATTAGTTTCATGAACACATGGTTTCACTTCTTTTTGGGCCATGGTACTAGGTTGTTCAGAGCTAGTCTTGTTGCTTTTCTTGCAGGTTTGCAAGAGATGACCCATTTTGCCACATCCAAAACAATAGTGGGGAATCCATTCATACTCAATTATTTGGGTAGATGATCCAAAGGGAGTATTCAGGGTGATTTCCAAAGGTAATTTGGAAGAGATATCCACTTCAATCATGACTCTAGCAAAAGATAATTTGTCCTTCTTGGTAGTAGGCATATCAACAAACATAGGTCGGCCCATCTTGCTTGACAATTTACTCAAAATATTACCAGAGGTAAGGGTCAAGATCAGGTAATAGATCTTTCCATTTCAAAAGAGAATGTAGGATGTCATTGTTTAAGAATTAAAGAGTACAACCCTACTTTGTTCATGGTAAAAAAAAGCTTTATACCAATTGGGTTTTTAGGTTTAGCAATTTCAGACCATTTGACACCATGAATGAAAGTATTGTGTGAATGTTTTGAAGTAGATTTAATAGGAACAATAGGAATAGTATTATGAATATTAACAGGAGCAAGAGATTTGACACAATCAGCCCTCTGATCATCAATTTGTACTTGCAACCCATAATTCATAGTCAAATTCAGGTTAGTCAAAGTAAAGGATGAGTTTTCAACTGGCGCAAAATTAAGGGGATTGGTTTCCAACTGGCGCAAAGTTAGGGCTAGTATGAACATAACTACTGTAATACTCTGTATTTCTGAGTAACTTGTACTTGGTCGAGTAGAGGTCACTCGACCAAGTGGGTTGTGTACTCGATCGAGCAGAGTGTATTCGGCCGAGTGTGATTCGCGTGTCAGTTAGGAAACCTTCTGCCTAGTTGGCACTCGGCTGAGTATAGTGTGTTCTCGACCGAGTGCAGTGTACTCAACCAAGTACTCCAGTCTGCGGGATTTTATTGGACGGTTTGATTAAAGATAATTAAGAGGTATTAAAGTATAACTTGGTTAGTTTTCATTCTTAATCAAACCCTAAACCTTCTAAAACTCTCTCAAAACCTCTCAAGCATCTTTAATCATTACAAGGCGGATCGACTTCTTCTTGTCTTGTTGATTCCAATTGGTAAGTGATTCATCTACATGTTTAATTGTTATTGTTGGTATTCAACTGTAACCCTAATTGAATTGGGGGAAAAGGAAAGATAGTTAGTGATTGATTGTATAATCCTTGTATGTTTAGGGGAGACTTTGCAGAAGAGGATTTCTGACTTGATTGCTTATACTTCTTGCGGATTTGCTAAAAGGTCGGATTTTTCTACTCGGTGCTTTATATGTTAATCATTGTGATGAGATTGCTACTATGATGTTGTGTTGTTGTTGCTGATGATGATTAATATTGTGATGATGATGATGTTATTATTGTGATGATGATGATGGTTA
The DNA here is from genome assembly GCA_022085475.1 of Heliosperma pusillum. Classification (NCBI taxonomy): domain Eukaryota; kingdom Viridiplantae; phylum Streptophyta; class Magnoliopsida; order Caryophyllales; family Caryophyllaceae; genus Heliosperma; species Heliosperma pusillum. Next base: position 11,736 of record JAIUZE010027751.1, on the reverse strand, counting down.
CTATTATGATGATGATGATGTTTGTATATTGGAGTTTGGGTGGTTACTTGGTTACTATTTTGAGTTCGCCTGTCATAGCTTTCTCGATGCTAAGGGGATGTGCACATTAATGTTCTGAGAACTCTTATTGTGGCAATAGGGGATTTTGATGTCCAGTCATGCGGTCTGGAATCAATTAGTGGAACGGCTGTCAGATCTGCAGTCTGACGTTGGCAGGGGTTACCGCTGCGGTGGTAGCTCAATTTTTGGTTTATGGTGGTGTTGTTGGCTGTGGTTACATGTTGGTGATGTTGTTACTGTCTTGCACATTGATCGTCTTATATTGTTTGACCCCATTTAAATATTTTCAAAAATGTTGTGATCCATTAGATAATGGTGAGCAGGTGATCAGCAGGTAATTTGATGAGATTGCGTTGGGGGAGTTGATTGGTATCGCCGCTGTTGAGTCTAAGCTTCCGCGATGATGATTAGAGTTTTCGACATTACATTTGTTTATCTTTTTTTTATGAGTTGGATTTTGGTTTATGATGGTATGCCGTCTGGATTTAGAATGATGTAACTTTGGTTTAAACATTTGATTTAATAAAGTATTGTTCTATTATGGTTGATTTGATATGTACTACATCGGGCAACCGAGTTGGTAGCATCCTGATGTGCTAAGTAGGTCTTGTAAGGCTCTTTGGTATTTGGGGGTGTTACAAAGTGGTATCAGAGCGACGATTTTGGAACTTAATACAAATTAACCCAATGAACTTAGGAGTTTCTAATAAAATGAACCCAAGTAGGAGTTTTAAGGGGCTACCGCAAGGATTTAGGAGATGTCTTAAAATCGCAAATTTGCGGCTATAGCTCTTATCCGGTAACAAAGGGGAAATGTCGGGAGGTATATGTGTGTTTGATGTAAATCTCTATGTTGAATGTTGAGAATGTTGTGAAGGAGAAGTGGATTATGAGTATGTCTATGATGGGATGATGTTGAGCATGTACGGAATCAAGTATGTGTTAACGGTGTTGGTTATGGCATGGGAATGTGTTTATTCTTGGCAAGCATGTTATCTATGAGTTGTGTATAGTTATGTGAACCATGTATGAGATGCATGAGAATGGAATGAATGTAATATAAGCATAGGATTGTATGTGATGAAATTATTATATGTTATGTATGATGTATGCATGGTTATATGATGTAATGGGGGCCGTATTTGCATGACTCGGCCTACTGGGGCACGGGACTCGACCGAGTACCCTTGGCACTCGCTCGAGTGTTGGGGTCTGATGAACTATATGAAATACTGTATTTGGTGACTCGACCGAGTTTATAGTGACACTCGACCGAGTATAGTGAACTCGACCGAGTGATCTTTCGGACTCGATCGAGTACATTTTCCTGTATATTTGGGGAGATACTGTTTTGGGCTACTCGACCGAGTGTATATTGACACTCGACAGAGTGTGAGGGACTCGACCGAGTGCCACTTTGGACTTGATCGAGTAAAAGACTCTGTATATTTAAGTTGGCTTCTGTTTTTCGCTTACTCGACCGAGTACATGTAGTACTCGATTGAGTGGCCTTGACTCGGCCAAGTGGATTGATGCACTCGACCGAGTGTGTTTGTGACAAGACCGTAGGCTTAAGCTTAGGTTTGCGTTTCTTGTTGAAGTTATCATGCATGCAACAAGAGCTAGTGCGTCAACGGGAACCCATGAGTTCAATGGTGAAGAGGTAGTCAGACTACTTAAGCAAAACACGGCGTTTACCGAGGCCTTTAAGAATGTGGAGAAGGACCGAGCGGTGGTAGTTGATGTTATTACCATAAGCACAACTATTGCCCGTCACCGACCCACTACCTACGAGGGTACTGGTGCACCACATGTGTTAGATGACCGGAAACGCGATACGGGGAGCATATTCGAGAGGAAGGCAGCTAGTGAGAGCGGTGGTAACTCTACCTTCAAGAAGGGTAAATATTCTCATGCCAGATCCTACTCTGGTGGTGGTTACTATGGAGGGGGACATCGGCCTGGAGGGAGCGTGGGGCGAGCTGCTTGTGAGACTTCGAGGGTGAGATGTCTTAGTTGTGGTAGCCTTGGAAATAAGAGGTTTAACTGTCCATCTTCAGGCGGGGACGGAGGGTATCAACCTTCGTTCCAGCAGATTTATTCTCAAATTATGGGGTGTAATCGTCCTGTGGGTCATGGAACCGGCAGGCGAATCAAAGTGTTACCGGCGGTGGCTTTAACCGCAATGCAGGGAATTACCCGCGGCAAAAACAACAGTGGGAACCAGAATTCGGCATCAAAGACTGTGGCATCTGCTAACACAGTGTAAGGAGGGGGTCGGATGAACTGTGGTAAACTGTTCATGATGGGTAAGCAAGCACCAGAGGAGGACGTGCAAGTGGTTACTGGTACTTTTCTTATTAATCATGTTCCGTCTTTTGTTCTATTTGATTCGGGAGCAACCCATTCTTTTGTTTCTAAGTGTCATGCTGTAACAACCCTTAATAATAAATAATCCATCAGAGTACAAAGATGAATAGGGTCAAGGTGGCAGAAACACCTGACCAATCCGGAACGATACTCAAATCCAAAACTAAACTAATACATTATTAATATTCTCAAACTAGATTAACTTCCTAAAACAATTTATTCGCCTCGCCACAAGTCTCTCCAACCAAAGCATCCAGACAAGCAGCAACCACTTCAACCTGAGAATGGGGGTCGACAATCAGTCAGGAGTAACTAGATGCGCTCCCAGTCATGTTTACAACAGGCTGAATTAATAACAGTATATAACAATAGACAGTAAACATAAATGACATGTGAAGCAATCTATACAATATGACGTACATTCGAACTTACCAAGACGGAACAAAACCTACAAGAATGCAATCCTGCAGACCTAGACCATATGCAACCACTAGACCATGAATACATTCAAGACCCAAAGTAGCACATGATCCACAGCAACGTAAGGCACAATGCTAGCATCAAAGAATAGCGAATAGAGCGAACGCCCTTAGAGCGTATAACCACTGCCTCTAACTTTCTAGAGCGTATAACCACTGCCTCTAGCTGACGGAGCGTATAACCACTGCCTCCATCGGTATGGAGCGTATAACCACTGCCTCCACGGTACTATGTATAGCGTATAACCACTGCCTATATGTCTAAGACCTGGCCAGACTCTCGATGCATTAACTGTACATCGAATGACACTCGAGGACCAGAGCGTATAACCACTGCCTCTGATAACCCCTCGAACATAGACCAAAATAAACCCCCGAAGGGTAGCGTTTCTTCATTCCGAATAGTATATAACTGATACTACCGTCATCTATTCAACCAGCAACAAACAAATGCACAGTATAACTGACTGTACAAATCAATGCATGAACAACGTCACGACTCAACATAGGAACAGTATAACTGGCTGTCCAACAATGCGTGAAAAACGTCACGACTCAACTCAAGAACAGTATAACTGACTGTCCAACAATATAGGAATACGAATAACCAATACGATAGGAAAACATAGCGTTATAGTCTAGCTGACTATAACACTACACATAAACAAGCACAGAAGACGAAGGTTATAGTATCTTGACCTATAACATTACACCTCAAAGGTCATGTTATAGTTCGAGTTACCATAATACCAGACACAAAAGCATATAACATCCAATGTTATAATACCACCAACTATAAGCTTCACTTAACCTTAGTGGAGTTATAGTAACTTCAGCTATAACCTTCACTCAATTTTAGTGAAGTTATAGCACTCCAACTATAACCTTAGTTAAGCGTGTCAGGTTATAGTATCATCAACTATAACCTTCACTTAATTTCAGCAAAGTTATAGTACTTTCAGCTATAACTTTCACTCAACTTTAGTGAAGTTATAGCACTTCAAGCTATAACATTATACGTGCGAGGTTATAGTATCATCAACTATAACTCTCTTTCGTCACGGGTTAGTCCTCTATAACACCATCAACGAGGGGTCGACTCCAGGGTACAAACCGCCATGTCACCAAAATGAGTCTTGTTACAGTACACCGCACCATAACGTCACTTTCAAAGTTATAACTCAAATAGGTATAACTAGGGTATCTTACATGTAAAGTTATAGTTAAATATGCTATAACCTTAATGATATAAACCAAAACCCTAATTTCTCAACATAAGCAAACGCTAGCCTCTCCCACAAGGAGGAGGCTGAAACCCTAGGCCACGGCAACCCCACGGCCGCGCCACCACTAACGACGCTAGAGTGCACGATTTGAACCCTAGTTCGTGCACCAAATAAATAATTGAATATAGAATAATAACATAAATATTAAATGCAATTAAACATGTGAATCATAAGCATAAATAACCACACAAACACTTAATCATACAATCAATCATTATATCATGTTAATAATTCTTTTTCTATAAACACAATTAAAGAAAAACACATAGTTACCTTTATTACTCAATAAATACCGCAAAATAATCTTCATCTTCATGAAAACGTTATTAATATTGTGCTACAGAAATCCTCCTCTAAAAACGCCCCAAAATATAATTCTTCTTATTTACCAATCAAATATATAAACCCTAAAGGTTGGTCTAAACTCCATACAATCGAGTCCCTTAAAAATATTATGAATTGAGTATATTATAGAGGTAAGAGCCAAGATTGTAAATATATAATTTATATTTGATTTGGATGAAGAAAGTTGCATAACAATGGAGTCAAAGACAGGTAATGAAAAGAGGGGGAAGAGCTGCGGCACAAGAAAGGCACACTCACAAAATAATTGAGCAACTTGCCTACTAAGTTAGATTTTCTATTTATAAGAGAATTTAAGTGGGCTTTTAATCCATTAGCTCACAAGATGGATAATCCAATTACAAATCGGATTTTATATAATTAAAACGCTCAAAGAGTTTATATAGGAGAAGTAGCTATTAAATTAAAATAGTAAAATCGTGCACGGATATTTTAACCAATCCAAATTAGGTAAAAATGGAAAATAACAAAATAGAGATCGCAAGCGTTGAATACGCATTAGATAATTAAACTCGCAAAAATAATTATTTTAATAAATAAATTTCCGGATAAAATTTATTATAAAAACACGGGGTGTTACAATCATACCCCCTAAAAAGAAGTTTCGTCCTCGAAACTTGAATTTTATAAAAGACAGCCAAATAAAAGGGCAACAACTAGCTACAAAGAAAACTTACAACCACGGCACTCGATGCGCACTCTGATCACTAAAAAGCTTCCTAACAAAGACAAACTCCTATTCTTAAATTTGGACATCATTTACATAATCCACAATTCGCCTAATCCCAAATTGTTTATATCATGACAATCTAACCAAATCTGCACTCAATCTCTTTCCATTCTAAACTGCAATCAACTTTATACCTTTCAACATCTTGATACAAATTCCACAACGACCATAATCATTGACATTCCACAAATTAATAACTTAATCTATTTCCAAAGGCACATCTCACTACTCACGCATACTACAAGCTCCCTCAATTCATCACATTTCAATTTCTTTAATCCAAATTCATAACCTAACGCCTCAAATGGTCAGACTCCATCAATATCCATTATATAACAATGCATCGACAAATATCGCAAATCAAAACACTACAAATTAATGATTTAGAAGCTTATCCCCAAATGCCACAATCATTAAATACATCAAACGCCTAATTGCGATTTGTACTCCAAATTATAATTTCAAATTTGAGATTCCATAAATCATAATTTTCCAATCATTTCCTTGAGTACCACAAAGGTAGAATGAGACACAAACTTTCCCTTAAGTTTCATTCTTATCCACCTCATCCTAAAAGACTTCAATAATATTACAATCCCAATTAAGATATTACATAATCAGATCAACTTCACCTGATTATCACTAACTTATATCCACTAACATAAAATTTAGAATAAACACAACTATATCCTTAAATTAGTCGTGTTATACCATACAACCTTATAACATCAAATCACATAAATTACCATGTATACACCATTGACATGGACACTAAAATTTCCACAAAGTAAATTATCCATTAAGTAACCACACGCCTTGAGATCAACAATTCTCCTCATAAGTACCAAACAAAGCCTCATAAATACCAAACTCTTTTATATAACAAGTTCAACACTCAATTGTTATCTTTCAATACCATTATGACAGACATTCACTAATCACCAAAATATAATACTCCCTCCAATCCAATCCAAACTACCCACTTGCTTTTTGGAGGTCAAATTTTCAAAACTTTGACCGTTTATAGATCGCAATATAAAAAAGTTTGAAAGACGGGAGTAATATATTTGGTTTTGTCACGGAAATATCTTTCATAAAATTATATGTTTTGTAAAATAATTCTATATATTAAGGAAGAAAAACGCGGTCAAAGCCTTGCCTCGAAGACCACCCAAAAACAAGTGGGTAGTTTGGATTGGATTGGAGGGAGTACCTATTATTGCCCAAATAGTAACACTTACAAAAACAATTTATAAATCATTTCCAAAATATAACATTTATAACGAAATCATAAGGTAAGGCACGCTGATTAGTGAAAATAGAAAGTTTAAGGATATCAAAACGAAGATAAGATCGAAGGTCAATTACGAGGACTTGAAAGGAGATAAATGTTAAGAAGCAAAGAGACGAAGCTCAATTAAATGAGAGATGTGAAGGCTTTAATCAAGAAAATCGATTAAGGGACACCGATCCTAAAGAAACACGTAAGCATACAACAAGTCAAGGGTAACCCAATATGGCATCCCGAACGATACTAGAAAAATAAAAAGGAAATTGTAAAAACTAAAATCTTACACTTTTCATATCCATACTCTTTTAACCTCTTCTTAATACTGACGAAAGCCTGTTATCTTCCAAAATATCAATACTTAAAAATACTTCCATGAGAAACATCGTACAACCTATGTCCTCATAAAATCGATACCATTCCCCATTACATCACATTCTAAATAAGAGCGCTAACCAACCATTAAAACACTTTGCTCATCACTGCCGAGGAATTTCCTCCTATTCCAAAATAAAACATCATTAACTAATGAAGGCTCACAAATAATAACCCAACGATAAAACGGTTCTATAAGAAAATCAGATACACACATTGGAGAATAAAAAGACACCAAGTCACTCTATAAATTCACAACATAATTAAAGAAAAGTATTCTAATTCTATTGCATCGCTTAATCACTCGAAACCTAGCTTAGTAACTCCTCTAGGCAAATCGCCTGATCATTAACTATGAAGTTCCACAACAATATCCATAAGATCATTAACTATTACCATAAGATTTAAACATATTCTTACAATCCCGATATAAATTGTTCAAACCAATTCCTCAAGTGAAATACTCAATCCAAACCAAAATGGATACGAAATGGTTGACTTTCACTTAAAAGGCTCATATACTCATTAACTAGATCCTCAAAATTAACGATAGACACTCCATAGTACTCCGTCATCACCAACCTATCTCCATCGAACAAGGTGAAGGGAATAGGACTCCCAAATAAATGATTACCTTTAACAAACATCATAAACAAACTCCAAGATTTTCCTTACCAACTCAAACCTCAAACGAGTTCACTATAAATCATACGATTCTATTTCCTCAAAGATTGTAAATCCACGACATGATAAGATAGTACCCAAACTTTAAGTTTCATTCTACAATTCGCTACCATACTATGTACCTTGAATATCAATAAAAGCTTATCTCCTTCACATCATTAACCATGATAAACTCCTAAGTTAAACCATCAAATAAGGGATAAGATAAACCTCAAATTTTCCTTAAGAGTCACAATCATGATAAGCACTTGCAATACAGTATCTCGAACGTTTACAAGTTAACTTCGGATCATCAAACGAGTGGCTCAAATGAACTAACTCTATAATATAACTCTTAAGAAATGGACTATATACTAGTCTTATCTTATACTACTATAGAACAAATTAATCAAATATATAAATAAGACCAAATATGAAAGTGAGTGGAACATAACCATAACATGTTAACACACACTCTACACATTTCTTAATTATACAGTTACATATGCAAGTAACGATAAAATCACGCATCAAAGTACATAAAAGGTCCTTATTGGTTTCTACCCATTTACTCTCACTCAATTTAACTAAGCCAATTTAATTTAGTCATATACTAAGCGAGAGTTGGGAGCGTGTTCGCTCTGATACCAACTGTAACAACCCGTATTATTAAAACAAAAGAAATACCTTAATAATAAATAATCCATCAGAGTACAAAGATGAATAGGGTCAAGGTGACGGAAACACCTGACCAATCCGGATCGATACTCAAATCCAAAACTAAACTAATACATTATTAATATTCTCAAACTAGATTAACTTCCTAAAACAATTTTTTCGCCTCGCCACAAGTCTCTCCAACCAAAGCATCCAGACAAGCAGCAACCACTTCAACCTGAGAATGGGGGTCGACAATCAGTCGGGAGTAACTAAATGCTCTCCCATTCATGTTTACAACAGGCTGAATTAATAACAATCTATAACAATAGACATTAATCATAAATGACATGTGAAGCAATCTATACAATATGACGTACATTCGAACTTACCAAGACGGAACCAAACCTACAAGAATGCAATCCTGCAGACCTAGACCATATGCAACCACTAGAACATGAATACATTCAAGACCCAAAGTAGCACATGATCCACGACAACGTAAGGCACAATGCTAGCATCAAAGCATAGTGAATAGAGCGAACGCCCGTTATAGCGTATAACCACTGCCTCTCACTTGCCAAAGCGTATAACCACTGCCTCTAGCTGACGGAGCGTATAACCACTGCCTCCATCGGTGTGGAGCATATAACCACTGCCTCCACGGTACTATGTATAGCGTATAACCACTGCGTATATGTCTAAGACTTGGCTAGACTCTCGATACATTAACTGTACATCGAACGATACTCGAGGACCAGAGCGTATAACCACTGCCTCTGATACCCCCTCGAACATAGACCAAAATAAACCCCCGAAGGGTAGCGTTTGTTCATTCCGAATAGTATATAACTGATACTACTGTCATCTTTTCAAATAGAAACAAACAAATGCACAGTATAAATGATTGTACAAACCAATGCGTGAACAACGTCACGACTCAACATAGGAACAATATAATTGACTGTCCAACAATGCGTGAACAACGTCACGACTCAACTCAAGAACAGTATAACCGACTGTCCAACAATATAGGAATAAGAATAACCAATAAGATATGCAAACATAACGTTATAGTCTAGCTGACTATAACACTACACATAAAAAAGCACAGAAGACTAAGGTTATAGTATCTTGACCTATAACATTACACCTCAAAGGTCATGTTATAGTTCGAGTTACCATAATGCCAGACACAAAAGCATATAACATCCAATGTTATAATACCTCCAACTATAACCTTCACTTAACCTTAGTGAAGTTATAGTAACTTCAGCTATAACCTTCACTCAACTATAGTGAAGTTATAGTAACTTCAGCTATAACCTTCACTCAACTTTAGTGAAGTTATAACACTCCAACTATAACCTTAGTTAAGCGTGTCAGGTTATAGTATCATCAACTATAACCTTCACTTAATTTCAGCAAAGTTATAGTACCTTCAGCTATAACTTTCACTCAACTTTAGTGAAGTTATAGCACTTCAAGCTATAACTTTATACGTGCGAGGTTATAGTATTATGAATTATAACTCTCTTCCGTCACGGGTTAGTCCTCTACAACACCATCACCGAGGGGTCGACTCCATGGTAAAAACCGCCTTGTCACCACAACGAGTCTTGTTATAGTACACTGTTGGACCTATTTTATAGTTTTGATAATGACATATGTTTACTTGATAATGTGCTTTACTTGATATATCATATGCGTGTAATTGTGTGCTTTAGTCTTATCATAGCTAACAACAATTACGAGAAGGAAGATCAAAGTTATAAGAACTTCAGGCATAACTTTGACAAAGTCTGTGAGACAAAGTTATAACAACTTCAGGAATATCTTTGGAAGTTTACATGGAAGTTATAGCTACCCAGTCATAACTTTAAAGAAAAACGCTTCAAGCAAGATCTACCTCAAATAACACAAGACTCAAGATGGAGGGTCTTTGTGATCAAGATGAAGAGATGATCCGTATACTGAAAATCTTTGTGAAGATTAGATAGTATAGGCCGTCATTCGGTAACTATTCCATTCGAGTGATTTTAAGTTCAAAGTTATAGTTTTAGCCTATAACTTTGGATGATAAATGTTGATGCGTGATTTTGGAAATAAAATGTTTTAAATGTTTTCAAAAGTGAAAGAGTATTTTTATATTTATCAAAAGTTTTAATTGAGAATATATTTATGAGATTCTATTGGTTAGTAATACAACTTATGGGTTGTCATGGTACCTAGGGTTTCTAATATATTCTATCTCAATTTGTTGTTAACCTAATAAGCCCACCTAGGGTTTGAGCCACCGAGGGTTTCGTGTAAACCTAGGATTGTGCCTCCTAGGGTTGCGTGCTCCTAGGATTTCGTATAGATAGGTAATTCGGCCTCTGTAGGTTGTTTTCCTTGTTTACCTTAATTTAGGATTCTACTATATCTTTACAACAATATTTTGAGATATTAAAGATAAATATATTTCTAAAAGATAAAGCAAATAATATTTTGAGATAAAGATATTTCTAAAAAGATAAAGTAAATATTATTTTAAGATATTAAAGATAAATATATTTCTTAAATATTAAGCTAGGGTTTAATATCTCCTATGCTACTATCATAAATACTCCTTCCCATTTCAAGTATGAGAGACACGAAATACACGAATACACACGACATACATACGTACTTGAGAGAATTTTCCAAAATCGTTTTAAAGCAAACCTTGAGCAAAATATTTATTATTTTTAGTGTTTGTTTTTCAAAAGAGTTGTGCATCAATCTTTATCAATCGCTCGCGTGAAATATGTTATTGGATAATAGTACATCACATAATCTTACAATTCTTTAACGAGAATCTGTGTGAGTTATATTGTACTTTCTTATTAACGTAAGATAGTATAGAGTATTTAGCGATACTCACCTTGAGTTATAATCATAGTTGATTATACGAGTGGGTTGATAATTTTTGTAATCCGTAGAAAGGTACTGAGAATTATTAATCGAGAATAAGGGATGTAGGTTTCAACGTGTGAAACTGAACCACTTTAAAAATCCGTGTGCCTCTCTCTACTCTCTTTACTTTTCGTTATTTCGTTACTTACGCTTACTTTGTTTAATTAATTAGTTGATTTTAATCTATTAGATCAAATAATTAATAGATCAACTAATTAATTACATATCATATAAATCGAAAAAGTTGGGCTAGTTTTTAATACTCAATTCACCCCCCCCCCCTCTTTCGTAATCGATCAATAGACTCTACAATTAGTATCAGAGCCTCATGCTCTTGATTGCCTTACAGCAAGGAGTCTGATCCGTTTTATCCTTTTATTTTTATTTATTTTCCGCTGCATTTAATTTTATTTTAATGGATTCCAAACATCTGAAGTGTCCCGTATTCAATGGGAAGAACTACAGTTTATGGAAAAATATGATGACCCATTACATAAAGGGTAACGAATGGGAGGGTTGGCTAATCAT
>JAIUZE010027750.1:0-19381 GCA_022085475.1 Heliosperma pusillum | reverse complement strand
AAATAAAGTGTTAATTAGATCTTAATTTGATTTATTGTAAAATGAAAAGGTTGTTAGTGAGTAATGATGGAGAATGGACCGTGTACATATAGAAGGATTATGGAGTCGGGTTTTGAAATTGTTGTTACTGAATTGACTCGGGTTTTATAATTAATTAAGGTAATTAATTAGATATCATTAGATTAATAATCAAATATCTAGATATTATGTTATTGTAATCAAAAGAAAGACAAATATCTAGCTCTAAGAGAGGAAGGAGAGCCGTGTGGAGTATGGTGATATCGGGTCTGTTTTGTAAACGGTTTGCGTAATTTTCGTTGACGGATCGATAAAGTAATAAATATCTAAGATATTATATTAGATTAATCAAAATAATGAAAATATCCAAAAGTGAGTGGAAAAGGATGACATGTGCGTGTGACTCATGCCAAAGTTGGGTTTCGGGTTTGTTTCGGGATTTTAGATGACTCGGGAATAGTTAAATGATGCTCGGGTTTAAACCGTAAAACCTTATCTTTAATTCCAAATAAATTCAAAATAATTATATTAAATTATCATAAATCCAAATAAATCTTAATAAAAATAAATTAAAAATATTATTTTTTTAAATAAAATTTCGTTCTTCAAAATTACAAGGCGAGTCGGAAAAAGTCAACGAAAGTCAAAGTTGACTTAAAAACGGGATTCTCATGGAATCTCTCAAAAATTCCAAATACGAACTCGGAATTTCAAAATTCCACTGGAAACAATAAATTCCACTTTAAAACTTAAACAGGCTGAAAAATATTCGTAAAATATTTTCACTAGAAAAATAGGGTACTTTTCGGGTTGTTACATCCCATGAATCTTTGCCAGATTCTAATGGCGGGATGATGGATATGTTGGTGTGGGACATGGTCCCAACGAGATTCAGGGTAAGTCGAAATAGCACTCCAAAGCAGGCTAATATCAAAGCCTTCTGGAGGTGAGGTAACAGTATCCTCAGTGGTGAGACCAAATAGTCTCGCAAAGTTCTCCAAGTTCATATTATAATTATCATTAAACAAACGAAACTGAACTTGAGGCATGGTGTTTCTATTTCTAGACCTATGTAACTCAAAAGAGCTTAAGAATTCAAGGGTTAATTGATGGTAGGTCTCATAACTAAAGTTCATGCTAGCATTCATACCTAAACCCCTAAATAACACTTTAACATGCTCATGAAGTTTCATATGCCTTAAAGAAGAAACATTGAGGAACTTGGTAGCCCTCATACCTTTGCTTTTAAGTATACACCAATTTTGCCATTGCTTGTGTGAGCTAAATTCTACATCCGGAAAGTTAGGATCATGCATAGCATCTCCTTGATTTTCGGGTTGATCGTTTGCTTCAAGCATTTCTATATCTTCTTCTTGTGCTCTACTACTCTCTCCTTGAGTGGAGGTTCTTGTCCTCTTTGATTTCCTTAGTGTAGGTGCCATTTTCTACAAATAACTAGTATTAAAACACTTCATTCATAAACATAATTGGATAGCATAAGTGTTATAATACTAAGCTTTTAAGAACAAATTCAAGCATAGCTACCTTAGGGAAACATCGTCATGCTATATTTTGAGCACAAATGGATGTTTTAAGCACAACAACATGTCACTATGATAAGCAACAAACACTTAAATCATGAGTTTGGCTACTACCTAAGGGTACTAATGCTAAATTAACATGACAAGATCATAAGTTCATAGTATAAAGCATGAATTCAAGCATTATACTATCACTTAAGCAAAAGTTCTTAGCATATAGTAAAGATGAGTATCCTAATTAGCATATGGGCATCCAAATCATAGTAATCATCCTAATTAATCACTAAAATTCACTCTATAGCATGTAAGAATCATTAGAAATCCAATTTAAACAAGTTTTAAAATCAAAATCAAGAACCCCCAATTTTGAGTTAGGGTTTGTTCATGTTGGATTTCTGAAAAATATAGAGAGATTGAAGTAACTAAAGTAGAAATAACTTACTTGATGATGCTTAGAAGTTGCTCTTGATGAACTATAGGAACAAACTTTGTAAGAAAGGACTAAGAATTGATGGTTTTGAGAGGATTTTGAGCTTTGAAATTGAAGAACACGGGTATAAGGCAGCAAGCAAAGGGTAGCAAGTGGGTTTTATAGAAGAAATTAGAGTAAAATATGAGGCAGCCAATTTACCCGATCGGGTGTATGGCAATCCGATCGGGGAAACTTGTTGGTCCGGTTTTTGTTTCTATTTTCTTTGCCACTTGCTCTTACCTTTTGGCTATGTCCTTGCACATACTTACTAACCTTAGTGATATTGGCAACGTGGACCAAGGATAGCTCCTTCTTGTCTCAATAAGTCCTCCAATTCTAAGTATGAAAAGTTATATACTAGACATGCACAATAACAAGTAAAACGAAAAAAAATGTTCATAACTATTACAACACAAAATCCAAAAATAGAGTCTAAATAAAGTAGTCCAAATTAAAATCATTGTCTAATAAGAGAAATAAAGAATGCATAAAGAAAAAGAAAAGAAAAAGACGGGTTGCCTCCCGACAAGCGCATTTTTAAGTCATGCTAGACTATGTTTTGCTATCCCTCCTTAAGCCTTATGAAGGGATTTAAGCTCCTTGTAGCTGGATTCGTCCTTGAATTTCCTCATTTTCCTTTTGCCAACACCCATGGCAATCTCATTCTAATCATGCCTCCGCAGCTTTGAAAGCCTCGAGGTCGCCATCTCCAACGCTCAACACATTCCCCTTTTTATCAAAGGTGGCACTCGATCCATTTATTTCAAACGTGATCTTTTCTCCTTTCACATCTATACAAGCTCCAACCGTATTTAAGAAGGGTCTTCCTAATATAATATAGTCATTCCTTTCCTTCTTTGAAAATATAACATAGAAATCGACGGGAATGAGGAAGTATCAAATCCGTATTGGGACATCTTCCAGAATTCCTGCGGGAGTATGCATAGATCTATCGGCAAGTTGAAGGCTACTACTAGTGAATTTCATTTGTATTGGACAATGGTCATGATAGAAATCAAAAGGCATGACGCTGATAGTGGCCCCTAGATCACACAATGCACCGTTGACCTTATGAAAACACATTGTGAAAGAAATGTTGAAACAACCTGGGTCCTTCAGTTTGGAAGGAATGAGAATCTTCCCTTCTTCAAGGGTAGGTTCCTTGGAGTTCTTGGTTGCTTCTTTTTGCCTAGATGTTTTGCCAATCCGTGCCTCCAACCTTGAGAAAGCTTCATCATTTGCCTTTGTCGTTTGAACAACTCTTTCTTCTAATCTCCCTTGAGCTTTTTATCAAATTCATGATCAAGGCTTCGAGACGGGATGTCTCTTCATGTGTAGGGAATTTGGTTGGTTTGGCTAGTGTTGGATTGTTGCAATGTTCATGGGGTAACCTAAAGATAGGCTGCTTACTCTTTTCATTCCCAAGAGGATGATCACAAGGTTTATCACTAATCATATCGATTGTGACAATCGATGGTACTTCACTCCCTTGGGTGTTTTGATTAGAACTCGACGGGGTCAACTCCTCTACTCTCTTTTGGAGAGATAAAATGGCTGATTTGAGTGAGTTTAGGCTAGAAAGGAAGTAAGAGCTCATGTTATGTTGGGTTTGGGTTACCTCCCTTAACTTGACATCTACTAGACCGTTTTGAAAAGGTGAGTATTGTGGTGTATGAGTATATTGGGCTTGATAAATATGTGGGTGAAAAGGGTTTAAGGGTGTGAGTTTGTTCCCACATCGTTGAGGTACATGCCCTATTCCCCCACAAAGTTCACATGGTGTTGTTATTGAGGTAAATGGGTTGAAAACTCTTGGGCGATAAAAATTGCTCTTTGGGGTGGTTTCTTTTGGTTGAACGGGACAGGCTAAGGAAATTGTAGTGTCAACATCATTGGAAGTTTCCACTCGACTCTTCTTTCGCTCTCCCCCATTGGTTTGTGAACCTTCCCCACTTTCATTTTGTGATTTAATTGATAGGTTTGACAAATTGGTTCTAAACCTACGGTGAAAAGCGATGACAATCTCTTCCCACTCCATAGGTCTTGTGGCTTCCTTTAAACGACGGGTGAACCACCATTTAGCTTCTCCCTTTAGCGATAAAGGAAAAAGGGTTTCTCTAATTTCGTTTTGGATGATTCCCTCCCTCACAAAGGTTTGACACAATTCACAAAAGGTTTGTAGATGGTGTGACGGGTTTTCGTTTGATTTTCCACTAAATTGGTTACCCTCTATGAGAGCAATCAAAGTCATATGGACCCTTAGGATCCCACTAGCGAGCTCAAAAACCCGGTACCTTGGATCTTCCCTTGTTAGTACCATTTTTGTCAACCTACAAGAAAAAACACAAAAATGAAAGTTAGTAACGATTTAGGTACGATTGCACCTAGAAATGGTAGAATTGATAAACAAAAACCAACAATACATAGATAAACAAAACCGTGCTCCCCGGCAACGGCGCCAAAATTTGATCGGTTATGTCGCGGTCCCGATACAAAAATAATTACCCGCACTTAGGCTAACAACATAAGGAATGTAATTAGGGAAGTAGGGTGTCGATCCTCAGGGAGTACGTGTTAACTATGAATTGCTATGGAATGATTTTCATTTAATTTCGAGTCATTTGAGGTGGTGGTCTAAACTATTAACATAAAATAAAATGACAAGTATGTAAATGACGGTATGTAAATGACAAATATGTAAATTGCAGAATGTAAAACTCAAAACAGAGGACTTACCCGATCGGATTGTCACGTACCCGATCGGGGAAGTATTCCGATCCAAGTGACAGTATTTAAAATCTAACTAAAGCGATATTTAAATGGCAATATTGAAAGACTATATAACTAGACTAATAAACTAGATAATAATAATAAAGTAAACTATCTAAGAATGGAAATAGAAAGACGATAAAGTAAACTTAACTAGATAACAATACAATAAACTTATCTAAAACGGTAAAGTAAACTAGCTAATCAAGTTGAAATAGTGAAAGAGAAATACATGTAAAATGATTCAAAAGTCTCATAGATACCAACGTTAGAATTACTACGATTGTCTAGGCTTTGTAGCGGTATATTCCTTTCGGATTCGTACCGACCTTTTAGTGGGTCCTAACGTCCTCTCAGCATGGTTAGGTCACTAAACCCCTATTGGCAGTCCTAATTCCCATCCCAACTCTCGTTATAAAGATAGAAATTGACTAATACAAACAATTGTTTATGGCCACTAAACATAGTTATAGAATTTGACACGACCAAAGGAAGAAACAACTAGATGGTTCAAATGGTATCTACTCTTCTTTTAATTCATTTAACTCGTGAATCATTTCAATATTACAACTCTATTTATTTTATTTACACAATGTTAATCTTACAATATTAAGTTTAATTTATGTGATCATGTGATTAAGTAAATTAATAAGAAAAATATGTAGGAAATTAGACTATGAAATATAAATACTAAAGTGATTATGGTGATTATATTAATAATGATTCTAGTGATGAATTCTATGATTATATGATTAGGTAAAGTATAATGTGACATGTTAACTAATATTTCGGTTTTAACTAGATTAACTTTAGATTGATTTCCTAACAACAACAATATGAAAACAATAATAATTAGTTTAAAGTTCATGATGAAAATTGCATAGTAAAAGATAGAGAATTACCGAGTTTGGAATATGAGTATATAAGAACGAAAGTAAAGAAAAAATATCCAATAACAAAAGCTATGAAAACACTAGAGGAACACTAAGAAATAAACTATATTCTAAAACTTGTAAGAAAGTGTGCTAAAAGATATAAAAAGATGATAAGAGATATAAGATATGATATAAGATGATCATGGATAATTGGATGATTGGATGATAATTGTGTGTGATGATCATTGGCTTTTATAGGGCTGCATGACTGCTGATCCCTCGTCCAAATTCGTACCCTAGTCAAAGCATTAAATCACACATTTAAGCTCGGTTTAAGAAGAGCTAAGTAACGTCCACTTGCAGAAATACCCGATCGGGTAAATGGTAATTCGATCGGGTAAATGTGCCAGATGGATTCTTCCGTCTTTTCGTCTTAGGCACGGAATCCTATGCCTTGGTCTTGGTTAATGCAATACGGAATTGGGCATGGGCTGATCTTCTTTTGGCTAGGGTTGATGTTTCCTTTTGAAGTTCAAAGCCAAAGTCCAAGATTAAATCCAATTGAGGAAGGATGTAGCGGAATCGTAATCAAATCGTGAACTGGCTATCATCAATTCCTTGAAAACTCGTATCCTAGTGCCTTTGCTCCATAAAGTAGGAAAATATGGCAAAACCGCTTCATTTCCTATAAAACGAGTCAAAACACGCAAAACAACTAGAATAGCAATATTAGCTCGTTAATCACTTAACAAAGTGCATAAATCGTAAGGAAACCGATCTAAAACGGGGGATAAATTAGTACAAAATATCACTTATCACTTGTCGTTGGAGGTGACACCCTTCTTAGACTTAGAATAACTATTCCCAATAGCTTTTCTTTGTCCTTAGAAGTTGTGGGCCTTTTCCCTTTGTGTCCACTCTTCTCGAACTTCCCTTTGCTTTTGTCATTTGATGTTCAAAACACATTTGCTAGTGCTAGCATGGTAGCCCATATCACGTTCGGTTTGCACAACCATTTTGTGCAACTCATGTAGAGTCGTGGTGACGTTTTTCATGTTGAAGTTCACCCTAAAATTAACAAACCCTTTGATACGGTTTAGGGAGTGGAGTGTGCGGTCAATCACAAGTTGCTCAGGAATCGCTATTCCTTACTTCTTGATCGAGTATCTCGACATGCTCAATCATTTGAGTACGTGGGAGCAACATATTGACCATCCTTCATGTTTAAGGTCATAAAATTAAGAAGCGACTTCATATTGAATGATCCTAAGAGCTCGTGAAAACATGGTCATGAGTTTAGTGTAGATCTCTTACGTAGAATTCATCTTGATGACATTCCTTTGAAGCTCGGCATCTATAGAGACAATTAAGACATTCCTTATTGTGGCCGATTCTTTTTGGTAGGTCTCATAGGCCACCTTTACGGCGTTAGTTAACCTTGCATTTAGAAGCGTTGGGAGAAGCCTTGGTGAGGTAACGAAGTTTACCATCACCTTTGGTGGCAAGGCAAAGTTGCCCATTCCAATTCGCGAAATTAGAACAACTCTTTTTGAATTTTCATTGATCCATAAAGGATCTAAGCCATGATATGGTGGTGAGTTGTGGTACGGGAGGTCGAACCTCGTTATCGTTTGCCGACATTGCGAATAAATAAGTTTGACTACAAAATAGAAAAATGAAAGAAACTTCAACATTTATCGTTTTAAAATACTTGTAAACATTTTAAACAAGTTTAGCATTTATATAATGACCTCTTTCCAATTACATAAATGATTCCAAAACCCAAATCCTATATTAACTCGGGTTTATGTGAGCCACGGACTCCACGACCTTCATTAATATTACTTGGTGGGTTAACTCTTTAACCGATTCTACAATTAAAAATCTTGGTCGATGAAATACTTTATTGTCATCTTTAGCCCGGAACACATGGGCCACGGACCCTAATCTTTCCGTTGAGTTCAACCAAATTTTGATGCAATAATGATTTATTGCCCCACTTACGCAACGTAATAAGTTTAGCACCTCGGTGAGCCGAACCTACTTCCTTACGAAATTGGGATTCATGGGTTCTAGTATTTGTTAAGGCTAAGTCTCAATTATCAAAATAGAGGTCAAGTCAATTTATATTATCTATCTCCTTTTAAGTGAACAAAATAGGTGAACTACCGATAATTGTAATTGACGCGGTCGATTAAGTCGATAAAATGCATGTGTTGTACTGTTTATATGGCGATTTGGCATGTATGTAACATATAAACAAAATGCAAGCATAAAATAAATTCCTAGTATGGCCTTCCTAAAATAATAGAAAATCAAATTAACTATTACAAATTCGGAAACCAACTCCTTGGACCTTGGTCCCTTGAACTTCATTTGCACGCCTCCCAAGGATACCGTCTTCCTTTTGGAACGCCTTTCCAAATGGCACCGTCTTTAGGAAACTCCGGGATTACAAATGATATAATAAAATTACAAGGCTATTCTATTATTCATTTGTAAAATAAAAATGAAATTATACAATAAAAGTGATACGAGATCACATTAAATTACAACCGAATCAATATTCCCATACATTTCGGGTAATATCAATTAAAAACTAAGGCCATACTAAGACAAATTACATAATTCAAAAATTACATAAATCAAAATGACATTCATTCATTTAAAATGCAGCATAATAATATGTAAACTCATGCAATAATATATGTGTCAAATCGTCCTGGTAACCTTATATCGTATATAAACCCGGTTTTATGGAAATGCGTGATAATAACCAATTAAAATCACAAACCAATAATTAAATCATATTTAAGTCCAAGTTAATTACCCTAACTGTTTTAGGACTCAAAAATTAGTCTCCACTAATTATTTGACAATAATTCAACTCGGTTTTGCATTATTGCTCGGTTTTGACCCTTATTAACATAACTTTTATGTAATAATTCCAAATTAAATTACAATAATTCATAAATTTGTAAATTATAATTTTGTATATTTTGGAACATTTCCAAGAACATCTTCATGTTAAAATTTGGGTAAAAAAAGTTTCGAATCATTTTAGAGAAAAATATAGTTGCTATTAATCGATTTTATTAAATAAAATACTAAAATCACACAAAAATTAATCTAATTAATTATAAATGTATACATAGCTTTGCTGTAGCTAAAGGGGTGGGGGCCCAAATTGTCTCTCGACTTCCCACCAACTTCTTGTAAACTTTTCAATTTAGTTTAATGAAAGTTGCGCGCATCTTATAATAAAATAATAATAATAATAATAGAGCGATCACTTCGAGGGGGTTTTAGGGTACGCGATTGCTACTGGGTTACGTCGCCACACCGACTACCCATTCACACCAGCCATCCAGACCTCACGTTGCCGGCCGTGGTTTTGGGGATTGGCAGTGGCGTCTTGCCACTTTCCCTTGTCATTTAGGTGGGCTCAGTGTTTATGCTGCAGACAAAGTTTTACACTATGCTTTTCTGGCTTCCCGTTTGCAGTCTGCAGGTTTGCAGGCAAAGCTTCTACTGCCTTCTGGTATTGTAGATGCTAGTCCTACTTTTAACGATGCCTTGCAGGTGTTTTGAGAGGCTACATGTTCTGAATTTTTTACGTGATCCTAGTGAAATTGCTGCCCCTAAGCTTATGAAGAATTTGGTTGATATATATTTTGCGACGGTTGCTGCTTTTTCAGAATCTGTTTTCTCTTTGACAACGCGTCGGCTTGCGTTGTGAAAGTCTCAGTAGGGTGCCCACTCCTCTGATTGGTTTCGTGCGGTTCCTATCTATGGGTTGGCTCAGACTATGAACAGGAGGACTTACCGTGGTGTGCTGGGGTATCGACTGGATGTCCCATTATTCACGGTATCTAGGCCTTGTCCTGCTTGCTCTCGGGTTTTCGCTGATGATATGTATGGGAACCACGCTGTTTCTTGTACTGGTACTGTGGGGGTTAAGCATCGGCATAACCTCGTTCGTGACACCTTATTTGACATCTGTTATATGTCTGGTATTTCTACGGTGAAGAAGGTTGATATCGGTTTGGTTGACGGGCATGGCGGATCTCTTCGTCCTGCGGATTTGCTACTTTATTCTTTGGACATAGGACGTGATCTGTGTGTTGATTTGACAGGGTCTTCCCCCTTAACTTAGACTGGGATGGCCTATTTTGTGCCTGGATGGGTTATCGCTGATGCTGCTCAGTGCAATTGTGCTAAGTATGGGGATTTATGCGCGCCTGCTGGCTATGCTTTCCTACCCTTCCCTTTCTCTTCGCTTGGGGAGCTGGGCTCGGATGCTGTTGACTTGCTCCAGCGGATCCAGAAATTCTCGGTATCGCAGGATGCTGGGGCTCGGGTGGCCGCTTATATTTTTACTAGACTTAGCTATGCTGTAGTTAAGGGGGTGAGGACCCAGATTGTCTCTCGGCTCCCCACCAACTTCATGTTAAGTTTTCATTTTATTTAATAAAAGCTGCACTCATCTTAAAAAATAACAAAATCATAATAATAAAGCATAACCTTATTCGTGACAGCTTATTCGACATTTGTTATAGGTCTGGTATTTCTACGGGTAGGGAGGTTGATATCGGTTTGGTTGACAGACATGGCAGATCTCTTCGTCCTGCGGATCTGCTACTTTATTCTTTGGACATATGACGTGATGTGTGTGTTGATTTGACAGGGTCTTCCCCCTTGACTCAGACTGGGATGGCAAATTTTGTGCCTGGACGGGTTGTCGTTGATCCTGCTCAGCGCAAATGTGTTAAGTATGAGGATTTATGCGCGGCTACTGGCTATGGTTTCCTACCCTTCTCTTTCTCCTCGCTTTGGGAGCAGGGCTCGGATGCTGTTGACTTGATCAAGCAGATCCAGAAATTCTCGGTATCGCAAGATGCTTGGGCTCGTGTGGCCGCTTATATTTTTACTAGACTTAGCTTTGTTGTAGCTAAGGGGGTGAGGACCCAGATTGTCTCTCGGCTCCCCGCCAACTTCATGTTAACTTTTCATTTTATTTTAATGAAAGTTGCGCTCATCTTAAAAAAAACAATAATAATAATAAGGCATAACCTTATTCGTGACACCTTATTCGACATTTGTTATAGGTCTGGTATTTCTACAAATATGGAGCTTGATATCGGTTTGGTTGACAGACATGGCGGATCTCTTTGTCTTGCGGATTTGCTACTTTATTCTTTGGACATAGGACGTGATGTGTGTGTTGATTTGACAAGGTCTTCCCCCTTGACTCAGATTGGGATGGCCGATTTTGTGCCGGACGGGTTGTCGCTGATGCTGCTCAGCGCAAATGTGCTAACTATGGGGATTTATGGGCGGATGCTGGCTATGCTTTCCTACCCTTCCCTTTCTCTTTGCTTGGGGAGATGGGCTCGGATGCTGTTGACTTGCTCAATCGGATCAAAAAATTCTCGGTATCTCAGGATGCAGGGGCTCGAGTGGCCGCTTATATATTTATTAGACTTAGCTTTGCTGTTGCAAAGGGGGTGGGGGCCCAGAATGTTTCTCGGCTTCCCACCAGTTATATTTAAACTTTTATTTTTATATGAATGAAAGCTGCGCGCATAATAATAAAAAATTAATAATAATAATGTTGCTGCCACATAATGTCGCCACGCCGGCCACCCATTCACACCAGCCATCCAAACCTCTCGTCGCCGGCCGTGGTGTGGTCGTGGATGGTGTTTTCTCGTTTCTGCGTTGCCGAGAGAGAGCGTGGGGGAGAGCGATCGTGAGGGAACTATGTGCTTGCCGTCGGCCTTCGCTGTGTTAGCGTCGTCGTCACTGCATTTTCCCTACAGTCGTCGTCGGTGCTTGTCTGTTGGTTGTTGTCAACGCCTTTTTGCGTTTCTGACTCGTTTTAGGGTTTTTTTTGTGTTAAAAGGTTGGCTTCGATGGTTGGTGGTGCTTCTCATGGCTGACGGCGGTCTCCCTCCCATGTTGGTCATCCTTCGTCGCCGCCTTGGTGGTTACATGCGTCTGTTTGCCTGTTTTTCTCCTTTTCCTTTTTCTTTTTCTTTTCTGCTTTGCGACATTGCCCCTTCTCCGTCCAGTGGGTCAGTTAGGCGGTATAGTCTCTTTTCCATCCAATGGTGGTTGTGTCCTTGCTGTTTTTGCGTCGATCTTCCTCTTCTTTTGTTGTTTTGGTTTTTTTTTGGTAGGGACTTTTGTAGAGTTGTTGGGTGGGTGTCGCTTGCTTTTCCTTGGGTGAGTGGTCGTTTTGGTGATTGTGTTTGCTTCTGGTCGGGCGCAATTTTACTGCTTGGGGGTACACCGGTGTGGCGGTGCTATTCATGGTGGTTTTACGTGTTGTCTATATTGCTTTTTCATGCAGGTTGGTGTTCGGGTTTGATCGCATCTCATTCGTCCTCCTCATGCCTGATTTAGTTCGTTTTCATTGTCGTTTTTTGGAGTATTTATGGGTGTCCGGATGGTTTTGGTAAGGGGCTTACTAAGGCCGCCTAGCAGAAGCATTTTCAGGATCGACATTGTAATGCTGGTGCTACGGGACTTACACGTCAAACTATTACCGATATTTTGAGTGTTTTTTCCAATGCCGAGATTACTTTGACGCGGATTGGACTTTGGGTGTGTGGGGAGTACTTTAAAACCCATACCTTTTGCTCTAGGTGTCGGCATAGTCGGGGTGATATTGTTGCTCCTCCGGATTGTGGTGATGGCATTGTTAGCTTTTATATTCATGTTATCAAAAGATCTCTGGCTCTGTCTTCCTCGGTTCTTTAATTTGATGATGGAGTTGAGCTTGTTCAGTGGTCTTTATCTTCGCTTGATCGTTTGTTATCTTTGGGCCTTCACACCGTGAAATCTATACCTCCTAAGTGTTGTCTTGGATTTGCTCGGGTTTTAAAAGGGGTCTTGGCTGATGTGGCTGATCTCTTGGTGGCCTCTGCTGCTGGATTGGTTTGCTTATTTTGCCTTTTTGTCTAGTTAGGCAAATGCGTCAGGAGGAGAGTATTACCAGGGCTATCCTGGCTGGGGGGGGGGGTGCCTGGGGGTGGTTTGATGCGGTTGCGGGAGTGTTTGGATGAGGGTCCTTCTTCGTTTCATGTGGAGGAGGATCTTGATTTGAGTGAGCTTAACCTCCGTCAATGTCGGCCGAAGATTTGTGATGGCCACTATACTGCTGCTATTCGGGTGCTTTCTTCCTCTAGCGTCGCCCACTACTCTGACGCCACTCTTTTTGATTTGCAGGAGAACTATCTTGTCGCCCCACCTCCTTCATTGCCTCCTTTGCCTTTGTATCATCATCTTCTTGTTGCCTCTTCGGCAGTGGTTCTGGATATGATTCGGAGTTTCAGGCGTGGCACTTCTTGTGGGAGGGATGGGTTTCGCGCTCAGCAACTTATGGACTTCTTGAGTGGTGCTGCAGTGGCTATCTCTAATGATTTGGTCGCTTCTGTTTCTAGGGTGGTTAACCTTTTTTAAGGGGGCCGGTGTCCTTTAGCCGTTGGTGAGTACATTGTCAGCGCTTCGCTCACTCCGCTTGTTAAACCGGGTGGTGGTGTTCGTCCTATTGTTGTTGGCACTATTTGGAGACATCTTGTCTCTAAGGTTGGTGCTCGTCTGGTTGGTCCTTCTTTGTCTCCTTATTTTGATGGTCTTCAGCTTGGTCTCGTAGTGTCCGGTGGAGAAGAGGCTATTTTGAATGCCTTGAATCGGCTTATTGAGGCCCGTGGTGGTGATGTAGGACTTTCTATGTTGCTGGTTGATTTCCAGAACTCTTTCAACCTTGTTGATCGTGCGACCATGATACAGGAATTCCGCCGTCATTGTCTGGTTCTTTCCCATTGGGTGGAGTTTTGTTACTCTGGCCCTGCCCGTCTTTATAATAAGGACCATTGCTTGTGGTCTTGTCAGGGTGTCCAGCAGGGTGATCCTTTAGGCTCTTTGCTTTTCGCTTTGGTTTTGCATCCCTTAGTGTACAAAATCTGGGACACTTTTAATCTTTCTATGCAGGCATGGTACTTGGATTATGGCACCATTGTTGGGCACACTATGGAGGTGGGGAGGGTTTTGGATTTGATTATGGCGGATGGGCCTCGTTTTGGTCTCCATCTTAATTTTGCTAAGACTAAGGTCTTTTGGCCTATTGAGGATCCTCAGAGTCGGCTTCCTGGTGTTTTCTTCCTTTCTATTGCTCGGCTCTCGTATGGTGTCTCTGTTTTGGGTGGACCTGTCAGTACTTGTGCTATTTTTGGCAGTGAGCTTGTGGCGAATAGAGTGACTAAGAACATTGAGCTTATGGACTTAGTCGCGAGGATTGACGACCTGCAATGTGAGTTGCTTCTGTTTAGTGCTTTTACTGGTATTTCAAAGCTCTATTTCTCTCTTCGTACTTGCTCCCAAAGATTGTTTTGGTCGGTCCATCTTCCTTTCGATGCCGCTCTTCGTTCTAGCTTGGAACGTGTTGTCACCGTGTCTGGACCTGGTTTTGGGGATTGTCAGTGGCGCCTTGCTACATTCCCTTTTCATCTTGGTGGGCATGATGTTTAAGCCGCGGGAGATGTTTTACATTATGCTTTTCTGGTGCTTGTTTGCACTATGCAGATTTGCAGGCTAAGCTCCTACGACCTTCTGGTATTGTCGATGTTGCTTGCGGGTGTTTTCTGAGACTACATGTTCAGTTTTTTTTATGTGATGCTAACGAAATCGCTGCCCCTAAACTTATGAAGAAATTGGCAGATATATATTTCGCGACGGGTGCTGCTTCTTTAGAATCTGTTTTCTCTTTGGTACCTCACCAGCTTGCGTTGTGGAAGTCTCACTAGGGGACCTACTCCTTTGATTGATTGCGTGCGGTTCCTATCTCTGGGTTAGGTCAGACAATGGACTGGAGGACTTACCGTAGTGTGCTGGAATATCGACTGGGTGTTTCGTTATTCACGGTATCTAGGCCTTGTCTTGCTTGCTCTTGGGTTTTTGCTAATGATATTTATGAGGACCACGATGTTTCTTGTACTGGTATTGTGGATGTTAAGCATTGACATAACCTCGTTCGCGACACCTTATTCGACATCTGCTATAGGTGTAATATTTCTTCGGGTAAGGAGATTGATATCAGTTTGGATGACGGGCATGGCGGTTCTCTTTGTCCTGCGGATCTGCTGCTTTATTCTTGGGACAGAGGGCGTGATGTGTGTGTCGAATTGACAGAGTCTTCCCCCTTGACTCGGACTGGGATTACCCGTTTTGTGCCCGGGCGGGTTGTCGCTGATGCTGCTCTGCGTAAGTATGCTAGGAATAGGGATTTATGCGCGACAGCTGGTTATAATTTCGTTCCCTTTTCTTTCTCTTCGCTTGGGGAGCTGGGTTCGGATGTTGTTGGCTTGCTCAAGCGTATCTAGAAATTCTCGGTATCTTAGAATACAGGGGCTCGGGTGGCCGCTTATATTTTTACTAGACTTAGAATTTTGTTGCTAAGGGAGTGGGGGCTCAGTTTGTGTCTCGGCTCCCCATCAATTTCATGTAAACTTTTAATTTTCTATTAATGTAAGTTGCGCGCATCCTTCATAATAAAAAAAATAAAATAATAATAATAATTATAATAATAGTGCGATTGCTGCGGGGGGTATAAGAGCATACAGTTGCTGCCAAATTTCGTCGTCGCGCTGGCCGCCTATTCACACCAGCCATCCAGACTTCACGTCGCCAGCTGTGGTGTGGTTGTTGGTGGCGTTTGCTCGTTTCTGCGCTGCCGAGAGAGATAGAAGTGCAAGGGTCGTTGCTGCTCGGTGTTTGTTTCTGTTGGTTGGGCGCTATTCGTCGGCGGTCGTCGTCTGATTTTTGACGTTGTCTGGTTTTTTTACGTCTTATTTTTTACGGCGCTTGGATTTGGGTAGGGGGTTCTTTCCTGTGGAGGCTCTTTATAAGGTTTCCTGTTAGGTGGCTTTTGTGTTTTCTACTGGTGATCGACAACCTTGCTGTGGTTATTGTCACTCGTCGTGAGTGGCAGGACGTTGCTGGTCGGGCATTGCTGGTGTTGCCGCCGCTAACAGTGTCTTTTTGTTTCCGTTTTTGTTGGGTTTTCTTGTGTGCGGTGTCGACATTCGTGGTGGCGTTGGTCTGCCTTCCAGGCGGTGTTGCTCTTTTGGCTGGTGGGTCATCGCCTTTGTGGGTGTGGTGGTTGGCCATTTAGCGGTTGGTGTGTGCCTTGAGCGGTGGTTGCCATGCATGTGTTTGTTTATTAGACGTCGTCATAGTTTGTTTGTATTCATGCCTGATTTGTTCGTTTTTGTTGGCCTTTTGTTGGCCTTTGCAAGTGTCGAGATGGTGGTTGTAGAGGTCTTTTTAAAGCTCCCATGATCAAGCACCTTCGTGATCGGCATTGTACTGAGGAGGCTCAGGTAATAACTCGACAAACTCTTTCTTCTAGTTTTTTTGTTTTTCTTGCAGCTTAAGTTACTTTTAAGCGAATTGGTATTTGGTTATGTAGGGTTTGCCTTAAAACTCACACTTTACGTTTCAAGTGTCGTCATGGTTCGGATTTCGTTACGCCTCCGGATTCCGGTGATGGAGTTGCTAGGTTTATACTATACGATTTGATAAGTCCATAGACCTTAATTAGACTCCTCTAATTATTTACTAAATTACTTATTAATTTAGTTTATAATGATCTATGTAACATGCATGCAAATATAAAGACATTTATATAAGAGAAGAAATTTCCTCACATTGATATGAAAATAATATGGGCACAACAAGAACTCCTTCTTGTTATTCTTGAGCTAATAATATGGATGAACAAGAAATCTCCAAACTAGAAGACCTCCTTCAAGTTGCACCAAGATGACACCAAATAATCTATAATTAGATAGATGATATACTACTAATATTAGACTATATTACTACACTAGTAATACTTAAGAAATATTAGTATATGAGAGTTTTTAGTGAGAGGAAGGATTTTAGAGAGAAGTGTAAAATTGCACAAAATCAAGTCATGAAAAAATGAACAACCATTGTTCATTATAAGGCCACTTTGGCCGGACCATCTTGTCCATAAAAGGACTCTTATTTTGTTTAATTTGATCACATGCATTAGAGTGGAGTGTTGTAGTATATGTGATGATTATTTCTACTTGAAATGTCACTTTCAATTGGTAACTAAAGAGTGAAAACAAGAACAACAATCATCACCATGTAACTACAATCTAACCGGCCATTATGGCCTAGTTTGGTCCATTTTGATTTTTGATATTTGTCTCACAAATACTTATTGATCATATGGTTAATTATCTTGTATAATTAAGTGTTAATTTGATCATATAACAATTATATGACTCAATTAAATAAATAATATGTACTTAACATTTTAAGTAATATTTTACCATTATATCAATATATAATGGGTCCCACAATGCTTAGTTAATTTATTTTACAACTCCTTATAAATATAATTAACTAATTACCTCTATCTCAAAACCTCAACTAATTTAGTAATTTAACGATTAATTACTAAGTTAAATCTTATTTAATCGTATTAAAATAAGATATAAATTTATTAGTCAATTATCGCATAATTGAAAAATAAGCTTAATCGAATTTGAGTTCTTAACTCAATTTCTAACAATTAACTCTCGTACATATCGAATATATGTAATGTACTAATTAACTGTATCGTATACAAATAATTAGTTACTATTTGGATTTCATCCTTTAGGTGTGACCGAAAGGGATCAGTTGATCACCGCCGTCAAACGACAATAACGTCAAACTCTAGTCAGCCAACCGTTATTGATTTACGTTAATCAACTGACTAATCATATATATAGTCAATAAATATCCCAATTATATTCCTTAATAAGATTTATTATGTGGCGCACTATTGTGGAGGACACCTACTCCAACAATCTCCCACTTGTCTGACACAAGTGTGCGTCACCGATTCTCTTGTCTCTTTATCACATCTCCCACTCAACGCAAGGTGTCTTCCAGGTCGCACTTGCGATTGACAATATCTAGAGTGGTTTTCTCGATAGGGAGAGTAACTGTCTGACCGGAAAATCTACCATAGATCTCTTTCCGAGCGTGGCCACGCATTTACAGTAACTTCTCCTCGAGTGGCCTAAAGATGTTTTTACCCAACGTGGGTGGACAATTCCTGTTGATCCATCTACTCTGTATGATGCAGATCACCATGATCCAGAAGAAGTCCATCGGCCTCCTTTTACGGCACGACCTAGAACATCAACCAAAACCAATCGGAAACTGCACCGACTCAGATAGACGGTCGCCAGTCAAAAGAATCGACTTATAGGAATAAGATAGAAGACCCTGCCACGACCAGGCATCAAATAATTGATTTAAGGGTCTCTACAATGTCACTGTCCGACAGAGTGTCATACAGTCTGTCTATGTAAACGACCAGTCATCTCCATGACCCCATGGTGCTGAACCAACCATCGATCGACTTACAATCTAGTCATTTCGAGACGTCACCTCATTGAGTGACTAGGGACAAAATACTAAGTTCGTCCTATTCACTTGAATAGGGTCCAACAATCTATTCGGATAAACAAAGTATTAAATTTAGTCAAACTAAATAAAAGAGTTTATAATGAAACTCGAACAATGAATGCGATTATCAAATATTTGGAAAAATTGATAAGCTATCAACAATTTCATATCTTATAATCTTTAGCAATTCAGGTATATATTTAAATCCCATTGAAATGACATGACTATCATGTTCAGCCTGCAAAATGCATGGCTAGTGGATTAGCAATACTTGCATCTTTCCCATCGTTTTGATTGCTATTTCTCTTTGTCTACGTAATCTCATATTACATAAAACTTTATGAGTACGCGTCTAGGTTTGAATCTAGACTTAGGACTCTTGGCCTAAATGTAGCTCCCACTGTTTTACCAGTATCATGGGATATGATATACAACTATAGGAACTACTTCTAGTCCCTCTAATATAGTCAAATCCAAGCTACGTTCATATGCATCATCATATGACGCAATGTACTCCATTTCCGTTGTGAAATCCACAATGATAAACTGCTTGGAACATTTCCAGCGGATACATGACATTTATATTTTAAAATGTCACTCCTACTTGGAACCTTTCCATTAGTCTTTTCTGCTTGGAACTCTTCCAACAGATAAATCTTCTATAAAACACAGCCAGCTCGTGATTTCAAATCACTTTGATCAGTTTGGAAACTGAAGTATGTGTAACCCTTACACGCAACTCATTTTAAACTCCAAACACATGGAACATATCTTTTAGTCCTTCGCAAGTACTAAGGATGTTCTTTATGGCTATTAAGTGACTCTCACTTGGATTTGATTGCAAATGATTCGTCATACTCAAAGCATGCGAAATGTCGGATTGAGTATACATCACAACGTATATAATTGATCCCGCAGCGGAAGCAAAAGGACTCAATTATGATGTGTTCAACTTCCTTGAACTAGTCAAAGATCTTATCAATATAAGAATTTTGACTCAATGCTAATATCCTTTTAAATTTATCTCCATAAATCCAGATATCTAAAAGATGTATTATACTTCTCCAAAAGCTTCCATCATCTAAAAGGATCAATATGTCTCCACATATAAGACTGATACACACCACATTACTCCCACTAAACTTCATGTATAAACATAATTACTCGAGATATCGAGAAATATTTTGCAACATGATTGACACACTAAT
>JAIUZE010027748.1:0-13347 GCA_022085475.1 Heliosperma pusillum | reverse complement strand
TGAGCTGATAACTCTGGCAATTATATTGTGAAGTTGATTGATTGTGGGTTCAACGAGCCATAAGTCAAACGGTTGACTGATCGACCACAAATACGAGTTATAAAGATACCTTATAGGACATCGTGACAACGTTATGGAGTCCTAAATGTGTAAGAACATTCGGTGCTAGGTCGTGGATTGGACGTCCATAGTGTTCCTAGAGTCGATTCTTTTGACTATCGACTGTCTCTTGAGATTAAGGCAGTTTTTGGGTGAGTTTGGTTTCTTTCTCATGGTCGACCGTAACAGGAGGCTAAGTAGATTTTTACTGGGTCATTTCATACTGCGCTTGTATCTGCAAGATTCGAGTTGAAGAAAATATCCAACCTTTATCAGGTTATGTTATTTCTCAGGGCCACTCGAGGAGCTGTAACTGAAATGCATGGCCATGCTAGAATAAAGATTCGTTTATCAGTTAAGTTACTCTCTAGTCGGGGAAACAACTCTTGATACTGATCACTTGTAAACTACGACCTTTGTGAATACGGACTTTGCAAATTGGTTTACATTGAGTGGGAGAAATTTATTATGGATATGAGAATCGGTTATCGCACATACACTTGTATGGACAAGTGGGAGATTGTTGGAGCTAGTGTCCTCCACAGTTAGTGCAATAACATAAATAAATCTCTGTAGGTTCACAGGGTATACTTTTTATAATAATCAGTTGATTAACGTTTATCAATAACGGTTGGCTTGCTAGATAAGTTTGACGTTATTGTCATACAGATGGCGGTGATCAACTGGTCCCTAAAAGTCACACCTAAAGGATGTGTTTGAGAGATGTGATTATTTGAGAAAATAATCATATTGATACCCTATTATATGACTAAAAGGTTAGTCAGTGTATTTGACTAAAAGGTTAGTCAATGTGATGATGAGACGATTATTTAATAACGATTAAATAATATAAGCTGAGACGAATTAAAAGTAATTTGTAATTAAATATAAACTGTTGTATTTAATCAGCATATATATAATGTAAGCTTATGCGAATTAAAATGTTAATTCGTAATTGAATATAAAATGTTATATTGAATTAGCAAATTATAATTATACGGATAATTATAATTAACGTATATATTATACGATTGTCATATTAGATGTTGTCAGACCGGTATTAATGTATCGACTACAAAATGTTGTATGGACATATTAATACATGACAACACAAATGACATTTATAATAATAATGCACATTATATATTAAAGCGAATTTAACCGAAATAAAGTCCAGATTCACTCTGGAATTTTCGGTCAATGGGTAGTTATTTTGAGGAGAAAAATCTCCTTATAAAACCCTAAACTGAGCCGTGAGACAAGAGGAGAAGTGAGAAAAATTCTAACCCTAATTCATTTCTCACTTGTGCCTCCATCTCTTCACATCACAAGATCAAAAAGTTAACAGTAACTTTTGACAAAAATATTCTAGCAAATTAAAGGGTATTTCTCATTCTATCTTGGGTGCTACGATTAGGAGATATCATCATTTTGATATTGTTCTTAGGCCTTTAAGCAAGGACAAAAGCTTATTTCTAATCTCTCGCTTATTATGCATTTTTGTTTATGACTATTAATCATTTAATCATAATTTCATTATAATCCTGAGTGATTTAAAGGGAAGTATACGGATATTTTCCCACATTTGATGCCTTTGATAGACATGTAATCCTTGAAAAAAGGGATGTGGTTCAAAGGGTTCTCATGCCCCTTGAACTTTGGGATTTCAGTCATATTGAAGTTGGTTGGCAACTGAGTATTTACAGCTCCATACTTGCTATTTGTTTCCATGTAGATGTCGTCTCCCTTGGGGTACATTAGTTACTCTTTCAAGTATTGGAGTCGCTTTTCTACTTCAGTAAGAACTGGTGGGGTATTGCCTTCTGGTTGTCCTGCAGAGCGTAGAATGTTATCATGCACACTAGCATCAAGAATGTCTGCAGGAGGATGCCTAGCTTCTATGGCGACAATTCGGCCTTCAATGGCATTGAGACGAGCATAAGCTTGGTCCTGACTTGTTTGGAGATGGATGAGCGCAGCTAGGATTTGATCATTACCATTCGGATTTGGTGCACGAATATTTTCTTGACTAGCTCCTGACATTTTGGAAACTGAGCAAGATACCTACGATGAATCATAACACGATCGACCAACCTAGCACACTTACTCAAAAAGACTCAACTTGTGAAGTGAGAGTGTGCCACTGTGTTTAAGTGATGTTTTGAAAATGACTAGTTTGGAAATGAGTGACGACTCGAAGTGGAGAACGATTCGACTTGTGAAGTGGAAGTGTGCTACTGTGCTCTGTGATTATTGAAAATGACTATTTTCGAAATGTTTGTCCTATACAATCGTAGTGTGGTTGTAGGAGTGTTGACTCGAAGTGGAGAAATGATTTTGACTAGAGATCTGGACAGATTTTTGACTTATTTTTCGCAACTTTAGGCCACCTTTGAAAATGTTTTACAGTTTTAAAAAATGATTTTAGTTTTGAAAATTTTCGTCATGGTTTATTTACAAAGTGGTGATAATGTAAGGGTTATACACATTTAAACAGGCAGAATAACGGTATGCTGAGTGCATTTAAAATGGTTTTGGCTGAAAGGGTGGGTTGCCATACCAAGCAATCAAACCCAAGGTTAGTGGAGAGGTCCGCGCCAAACATGAGTAAGGTCGATTCCTAGTCCATTCGCCCAATGGCGAAACGAGGGACAAGCGTAGAAATACGCATTTGTGGAGTCGCCACCAACTTTTGTGGGAAGTTGGAACATTTTGAATACTTCATGTCATGTTAAGACACAAAGTTATGACATGAATACCAAGAATTCGTTACCCTTAGCATTCTATATCTAGAATGACTCTCGTGGATGCCAATGAACACGGGTGCTCACGGAGATCTGAAGTAAAGGGTGAGGGTACGTATTAGGAAGTTCTTTAATCGAACACCTAATTCCGCTCGCCTCGATAGCGACCTCTACTAATGATTAGGCAAAATCTTCTATTATCGATGTGTTGTCGGTTATATGCATGTTATGCATTATCCACGTTTTAACCCTAGCATGTGAGCTTAGACTATGTCGCTTAACATGAAACTTAGCACTCAATTATGTCGAATTACGATTTAGAATTGAATGCATGTGAAAGGCAATTAAATCATACAATATAATGATTAAATAAAGCTATAAAAGAATTATTACAAAGATTACAACGGATTCAGGATCTATGTCGGAAATATGCCCAAAAGGAAATATTTGAAGAAAAGAAAGACTAAACGGATTAACAACGATATTAGAGTTAGTATTCGATTAATTATACAATTAAACAATGTCAGAGCGAATCAGGAAGTTCAGAGACAGAATCCAATCCAGAACAGGCGCAGCGTGTAATGCGTCCTCTGGAAGAGGCGCAACACTCTATGCGTCTGTTCTTGAGTTGAGTTATGGCTGTGAAGCCAGAATAACAATCAGTTAGTATTCGGTTGTGTATTTACGATTTATTAGTGATCTACAAGTCGAATTGAAGTGATTTAACAGATTACTTATACAAAATATATCAAAGACGAATCTAGAGACTAGATATGGATGGATTTAACCTCTAAAGACTCAAACTTGATCTAAAAGATGACAAAAACCCACTAATATTGATTATTAGGGATCTAAGACGAACTATAAAAAAAGGTGATTTAAATAAAACTAATAAAAAAGGTTTGAAAAGGTTTGACATAAATCCGACATAAATCTTTCATTATGAAATAAAATACAAAAGACGGGATTAAACACGCCCAGACTTACATGTTGACGAAACGAGATTAACTAAGTTGTGTTTTACTGGTAGCTCGACTCGAATGTAAAGAAAGTGCCCTGGTTAAAGGATCGAAAATTGATTAGTTAAATTGATTAAGTGTAGTTGGTCAAATTGGTAAGTCAATGCAAAATGTGACGGGAACCCATAAAGATCTGAGCTTACGTGGTCGATTGATCAATCACGAAGATGTCGATAGCTTTGAGCAAGGTCTAAAATGCAAAGAGAGAGAAAGAAGGGGCAGAACACTCACGTGCCTTGAAAGTATGCATGAACGTCTCCTTATATAGGGAAAAACCCGAAGAGTTTTGGAATAACTCGAACACGGAAAGAAATCTAGAAAATATTCCGGAAAAAGGCAAAACGAGTTGTGGAAGAGGCGCAGGAAGAACTGCGACCCTTGGAAGAGGCGCAGCGCCCGCTGCGTCATTTCCCAAGCAGTTTCCTACTTTGAAAGAATGATTTCCGTGTTTCTTGTAAGGAATTACGGTAGATTTTGAATTCTTCTAAATAAAATACGGATATATTTTACCAAGAAAGATAAGTTTTGAAATATTAAAATATCCGGAATATTCTCGAGCGTTCAGACACGGTTTTAAAAGACGGTTTATAGAAAATGAAGCGGTTTTTGACCCGACCCCAAAATGACTCTAATGACTATCAAAACGACCATATCGGCACGTAGATGACGTCCAAGGGGTAGACACAAGTATTTGAGCTATCACTTGATGACAAACTTATGAATTGTCATAAATCGTTTCACATACCAAACATGCGGCCCAATCATCATTGGGTGGTTGGCGGATGGTGCAGATTCGAGGTATCTACACTCGATAGCGACCTACACTAATGATTAGGGAAATCGTTCGTACTCGATATGTCATCGATTATATGCATGCAATGCAACATCCACAATTTAATCCTAGCTTGTGATTCAAACTATGTCGGTGAACATATAATTTAGCATTCAATTATGTCGAATTGGAATTTAGGATTGATTATTCATGAAAGAAAGGTAGAAAGAATCATACACTCCCTATTATTAAATATAATAACAACTGATTACATGATCTATATCATAAATATATCCAAAATAAAGATTTGAAAGAAAAGAAAAGATTAGAAAATCTAAATGACGAATTAGCAGTGATATTAGAGTTAATAGTCGATTAAATATATTACTAAAGCTACGTCGAAACGATAACGGAAGTTCAGAGACAGAAACCATCCTAGAACAGGTGCAGCAGCAGGTGCGTCCTCTATAAGAGGCGCAACACCTGTTGCGTCTGTTCTTGAGTTGGGTTCTGGCAGTGAAGCCAGAATCGCAATCTCGCTGGGGAGAGGAACAAGCTGGGGAAGAGGCGCAGCAGGACTGCGATCCTTCGAAGAGGCGCAGCACCTACTGCGTCATTTCCCCAGAGGTTTCCTGTTAAAGAAAGAAGATTTCCACGTTTCTATTACGGAATTTTGGTTGATCTATACTATCATTTTTAAATAAAAATAATACGAGATAATTTTATTAAAAGAGATAGAATTTAAAATATATAATAAAATAAGCAGAATATTTCAGAGTGTTCCATCTCGGAGTTTTAAAACCGTTTATAGAAAATGAAGCGGTTTTCAACCCGGACTCCAAATGAACTCTAATGACTGTCAAAACAACCGTACTGGTGCGTAGATGACGACCAAGGGGTAGACACAAGTGCTTGACCTATCACTTGACGATAAACT
Organism: Heliosperma pusillum; assembly: GCA_022085475.1. NCBI lineage: Eukaryota > Viridiplantae > Streptophyta > Magnoliopsida > Caryophyllales > Caryophyllaceae > Heliosperma > Heliosperma pusillum. Next base: position 7,776 of record JAIUZE010027748.1, on the reverse strand, counting down.
TACGAACTGTCATAAATCGTTCCGCGTACCAAACATGCGGCCCAATCATCACTGGGTGGTTGGCGGAAGGTGTAGAAACGAGGTATCTACAGCGGTAAGGCCAAACGATAGGCCACCTCTCCGATCCCATCCAAAATCTCATAGGGACCTATGAACTTCTGGCTCATCTTGCCCCGCTTCCCGAATCTCATCACCCCAAGCATAGGTGACACCTTTAAAAGGACTTTGTCACCCACCTGGAACTCAACATCCCGACGATGAAGATTTGCATAGCTCTGTGGCAATTCTTTGTTGCTTTCATTTTCTGACGAATCAAATTTACTTGCTTCATCATGTCCTGAAACATTTCGGGCCCAAGAATTACCGCCACAAAAATGTCATCCCAAAAAAACCAGGCTCATGCATCTCCTCCCATACAGAGCCTTAAACGGTGCCATTCCAATACTAGAATGATAGCTGTTGTTGTAGGAGAACTCTATCAAATCTAGTTTATCAATCTTCCCAGCTCCCACCAAAAGATAGCACACAAGCCCTCAACATCTCCTCTAAGGTCTTGATCATCCTCTCTGTCTGGCCATCCGTCGCAAGATGAAATGTTGTAATCATCATCAATGTCGTCCCCATCAACTCTTGCAGCTCCTTCCAGAATTTAGAAATGAACCTCACATCACGGTCATAAACTATATCAATCGGCACCCCATGCAGCTTCAACACATGCTTCCTATAAGCTAACGTGAGCTTAATCTTGTTCCAAGTATCCTTCATTGGCACAAAATGGGCTGACTTGGTCAAACGATCCACAATCACCCAAATCATGTTTTTCCCCTTCTGCGATCTCGGAAGTCCCACCACAAATTCTTTGGATATAGACTCCAATTTCTACTCCGGCACTTCTAAGAAATGAATCTTACCCTGCAGTGTTCTTTGCTCCCCTTTGACTCGGTGACATACCAAACATTTAGCAACAAAGTCAGCTACCTCCTTCTTCATTCCCGGCCACCAGAAAGTCTTCTTTAGGTCTTTGTATAACTTATCCCCACCCGGATGAACAGAATATGGGGTACAATGAGCCTCAGTCAAAATCACCCTCTTTAACTATGGATCGCTCGGCACACACCATTGACCCTCGAACCTCAAACTTTCGTCACCATGAATCGAAAATCTAGGAGTAGTACCCTCCTCTACTACCTTCTTCCGGAGTTGGATCTTCGGATCTTCAAACTGCTTGCTTCTAATATCATCATATAACTCGGGCTCAATCATCAGGTCACTAGCAGCATCCCCCTTTCTAATTATATGAATCCCATCTTTGCTACCTCATCTCTCAATCTCATCAAAGACATTGCCGTGCACAAAGATGTATACTCTTACGACTCAACGGATCAACAACTACATTCGCCTTCTCCTCATGGTAGATGATCTCCATATCATAATCCCCAATCAGCTCCATCCACCGCCGCTGCCGCATATTCAGCTCCTTCTGGGTGTATATTTACTACAGACTCTTATGGTCTGAAAACACCTTAAAACGGGCACCATATAAATAGTGCCTCTAAATCTTCAGCGCAAACACCACCGCACCCAACTCAAGATCATGGGTGGGGTACTTCTACTCATACGGCTTCAGTTGTCTCGACGCATAAGCAATCACCTTCCCATTCTGCATCAACACACACCCCAAGCCACACTTCGATGCATCCGTATACATCTCTAAATTCTCGCTCCCCTCAGGTAATGCTAACACATAAGTTGTGGTCAAACGCTCCTTTAAGGTTCGTAACGCCGTCTCACAACTCTCATCCCAACAAAACATGTTCTCCTTCCTCATTAACACCGTCATAGGTCTAGCTATATTCGAGAATTCCTTCACAAACCTCCGATAATACCCAGCCAAACCCGGAAAGCCTCTCACCTCATCCACATTCTTCGGTGCCTCTCAGTTAGCACCACCTCAATCTTACTCGGAACCACCATTACCCCTTCCTTCGATATCACATCCTTCAAGAAGGCCACCTTCTCTAACCAGGACTCACATTTAGATAACTTGGCATACAACTGGTTATCCCTCAAAATATGTAGCACGTTCCTCAGATGCTCCGCATGCTCCTCCTTTGTCCTAGAATAGACCAAAATGTCATCAATGAACACCACCACTAACGTTTCCAGATATGGACTGAAGATATGGTTCATAAGGTCCATGAACACCGCCTGTGCATTAGTCAACCCAAACGGCATCACCACATACTCATAATGCCCATACCTCGAACGAAAACCGTCTTTGGAATGTCACCATCCTTTATCCTCATCTAATGATACCCCGACCACAAATTTATCTTTGAGAACAGTCCAGCTCCACTCAACTTATCAAACAGATCATCAATCCTAGGTAATGGATACCTATTCTTCACCGTCACATGGTTCAACTCATAGTAATCAATGCATAAACGTAAGCTACCATCTTTCTTCTTCACAAATAACACTGGCGCACCCCACGGCGATACACTAGGTCTAATGTATCCCTTTTCCATTAACTCGTTCAGGTGCTTCTTTAACTCCTTAAGCTCCTTTGGTCCCATACGATACGAGGCCTTAGAAATTGGTCTCATACCCGGCTTCAACTCCAAGCTAAAATCAACATCTCTCTTCAGAGGAAATCGTAGTATCTCATCCAGAAAAACATCATCAAACTCGCTCACCACCTCAATCTGGTCTGCTATTGGCTCCTCCACTCGGGTATCCCACAAATGACACAAGATCATAGGATAGCCCTTCCTCGGGTAAGTCTTCAATATAGTAGCTGCTATCAACTTCACCTTAGACTTCACCACGAACTCCCGGTACGACACTCTGACTCCTTTCGGACCTCTCAACGACACCTTCTTTTGATAACAGTTTATATTAGCTTTATATCTACCCAACCAGTCCATCCCGACAATTACCTCAAATCCATCTAACGGAAACTCAAACAGGTCAACATGGAAGTCAACCTCCCCCAAAACCATAGATACCCCTCTATACAACCTAGTACAAGACACAGACTCCCCATAAGATATAAATACCCCAATCCCAACAACACATCATGACTCTTGGAAACGAATGAATGGGTGGGCCCCGAATCGAATAATGCAAACGAAGGAACATTATTAACAAGAAAAGTATCGGTAGCCACCTGAGCGTCCGCCTCTGCTGCTTGCATTCCCATTGCGAAGAGTTTACCACTGTTCTTCTGGCCACCACCCTACTGTGCTCTCTGATACTATAGTCTTCGAAGCCGAACTCGGGCTCTCCCCATGGTTGTTGTTGTTGTTGTTGTTGTTGTTGTTCTACCTCTGATAACCACCAAAGCGATTGTAGCCGCTGCCGGACCAACTCTGACCTCCCTGCCGGTTTCATGAACCTGTAGGCCGATTACTAGGTTATGAGGATTGGTTACCTTTATTTCCTCCTGACGATGGACACTTAAATCTCTTGTGGCCCACACCACCACAAACATAACACTTTGGTCCGGAGACTTCACTAGTAGCTCTACCACTATTTCCCCCAGACTGTTGTCCTCCACGGTAGCCTTCTCCACTAGAATAGGATCTCGCCTCCGAATAGTTGCCCTTATTGTAGGTAGAGATGCCTCCACCGTCGCCTGTTGCCTTCCTCTTTCCAACTTCCATTGCCTCTCTCGCCTCCTTGGTCATAAATGCCAACCTCTCAGCATGTCCCGCCTCCTCAGAGGCCTCCTTAAGATCATTAGCCACCCGCACTGGTAGCTTATTCATGACTCTATATACCGACCACTTCAAGAACTTCTCAACTAGGGACTTCTGGCTCCATTGCATTTCATCGGCATAGCTTCACAATTCCTAGAACTTGTTGTAATACTCAGTCGCGGTCAAATCCTCAGTCATTTGAAAGGCTTCGAATTCAGACCTCAGCTTTCCCCTCACATGCTCGGGAACAAACTCCAGCCTCATCTCCGTCTTGAAATCCCTCCAAGGAATTGCCTCATCTCCTTCGCCCACATAGAATTCCTTCACAGCCATCCTTTCTCTGAACCACCTATTCCTCGCGTGACCCCTCAGGTAGAATGCGGCTTGCTCTACGCGTAGCTCCGCTAGACAATCGACCACCTCGAAGATACTCTTCATCTCGCATTTCTAGTCATCTAGTAGATGTGGCGCACCAGTACCCTCAAAGGTAGTTGGTCGGTGACGAGCGATGGCAGTGCTGATGGTAGTAGTACTAGCTACCACTTTCCGATTTTCACCCACAGTCTTAAGGGCCTCAATTAGCGCCTTATTATGTTCGACAAGTTTGGCGACCTCTTCAGCATTGTACTCTGCAGTTCTAGCTGACGCACTGGCTCTCGTTGTAGGCATGATATCTTCAATAAGAATGGCAAACGTAAGCACAAGCCTAAGGCCAAAAATGGACAACGGTCCTGACATAAAAACACTCGGTCGGGTGCAACAAGCCACTCGGCCAAATCGACCTCACTCGATTGATTATAGGAGGTACTCGGTCGAGTACACCAAATATAGGATTCCATTTAACATTCAAGGTTCCTCATTCGATCGAGTCCAAAAAGGGCATTCGGTCGAGTCACACTTACTCGATCGAGTGTCAACGTACACTCGGTCTAGTGAACTAGATTAGTATCCGTCTAAAATATACAAGGATTTGTGCTCAGCCGAGTCATAATGATACTCGGTCGAGTCGCTTATACTCGACCGAGTGTCACTATGCGCTCAGTCGAGGCACTTTTCAGCATTTATATTTCCACATTCACTCCCTTCACTCGATCGAGTGTCAAGGTACTCGGTCGAGTAGCCCCGACTCGGTCGAGTACCCTGTCCCCAATCGGTCATGATGCAATAGTACCACCCCGCATAGCAATTATCATACATGCTTACATATATAACAATTCCTATCAAATTCTCATGCTCGAATATATTATTCAGCTTGCATTAATTTCATATATCACAATTCACGTGTAGCTCACATATATATCATGATTGACAATACATAAGCAAAATATCATGTCAAAGTTAACACTATTCAACACATATTACAAGCTCATTAACAACAAAATATTAGCATGCCACAAGTCATACTTTCCTACACAATAATTGATATCATGTATGCTCATCATACACTATCTTATTTCATGCGCAACATATAATCATCTCATAACTCATGAAATTTCACGTCTCATCACATCATTCACACCATTTTATTAGCTCATCATACATTTTATTAGACTCACACCATCACACCATCACATCATTCACATAATCATCACATCATTTACATCATTCACACAAAATGCATTGTGACACACCGAGTTTTGGGTATAGGGGTAAAAGTGCGATTCCAGGTGGTCTTGCGAATCCTTGTGGTAGCTCCCAATGACTCATACGCGGGTTCATTTTATTATACTCTCCTAGTTCATTAGGTTCATTGGTTTTAGGTTCTAAGATCGATCGCTCTGATACCACTTTGTAACACCCTCATACACCAAGGTGCCCTACAAGACCCCCTTAGCACATAGGAGGGCTACCATCTCGGTTACCCGAGGTAGTAAATATCACAACAAGCAATAAAGAAACAACATTTATTTAATAACGTTTAAAAGTCAATACATAATCCTAAAACAGATGGCATACCATCTGACCAACAATCCAACTCAATAAAGATATCGAACTAACAAATTAGATAACAATGTTCAACATATTGAAATGACTCCTAACTGTTCAAGAATCCAAACGACATGCGGAAACTAGACAGAGTACATTGATCCTATCCTCAATCCCACGCAATGCTAGCAATTACCTGCGATCACCTGCTCACCATCTTCCAATGAATCACAACATTTTTTTAAAACAGTAAAAGGGTCAGTATTTGCATATACCGACTAACGTACAAGATACGCACAATATAAAGGAGAAGCCGGAGGGCCACCGCAGCGGTTACCTCAGTAGAGTCAGGTTACCAACCCTGCTCTACACAACCACCTATTGACCCTGGACCGCAGCCACAGGCGTCAAACTTCCATCTCACCACAACAAGATAACCCGGAACATTAATGTGCACATCCCCCATGTGGTGGGATAAGCTAGGGGCGAACTCGGGGTGTGACTCGTCTCCCCATGGGATAATCAAACCATATTAACCAGTAATCATCGCCAACAACTCCAAACTCCATCATTGTCACAACAGTGACCATCATTATTAATTAGATATCAATAATCACAAATAGAAATCAACAATCCCTTGCCATCAATTAGCAACACAAAAACTGAGTAGGAAACCCTACCTTATAGAAATTACGTGTATAGTTTTCCTCTACGAAGTCCCTTCCTATACAATCCATATTTATGCAATTAACATCACAATTCCCTTTTCCCCCAATTCAATTAGGGTAAACAATGCAATACAAACAATCACAAATGGAGAATACTTACCCAAATCAATCGATCGACGAAGAAGAAGGTTGGATCTGACACGATATGATCAGGGTTTCCTTGAGAAGTTTGAGAGGATTTGAGAGTTAGAGTTTGTGATTAAAACGTAAACTGATTTTTGGGAAAATAAATCCTCTTAATGACTCCTTAATCATTTGTCCGACTAATCCCTAAAACCGTCGTACTCGGTCAAGTACAACATGTACTCGGTCGAGTACGACTTACTCGGTCGAGTACCGATATTACTCGGCCGAGTACACGAGTTTAGATCATTTCTAAAGATACCATCCAACCTCACTTGGTCGAGTAACCTCTACTCGACCGAGTACCATATGTACTTAGTTGAGTAAGCTCTACTCGGCTGAGCCCCCTATACACAAAAATACGGAGTATTACACCATGGGTGTTGATAGTTAGCTCGAGAATCAAATATTTGAAGTGATAAAAGGTAACGTAGATGGGTTACTCGATATTACATGTGTTTGTGTGTTTGGATGGTAGATTGAGTGATTTTAGATAAAAAAGATAGTATTTATATGTGTTGATAATGAAATTGGGTAAAGTTGTGGACTTTATGACTAATTTGTATTGATAACCTTCTTTTATGTGTGTTTATCCAATTCTTAAGCCTTATATGTTGATAGCCACAATGTGAGTACTCAATTGAATGTTGTTTTAAGTTTTGAGTTCATATAGAGTGATTAAGGATGGTATTGAGTGAGTATATGGATGGAATGTGTTAATACTGCCATGTGATTATGCTCAAGCGCAATTCATGTTTTTTATAACTCAAATATATTAGAATTATTCTTATTCAAGAGGTCTCATGTTAGTTTAGTGATATTGTGTTCAACTTTGAAGTTGGAGCGATTTGGGTAAAGTTGCGGTTTTGCGTTGTTGGTAATTATTGGAATCGACCGTTGTAAGATCATGTATAATGCTTACATAAGACTTGGAAATCCTTCTTGGGTATTTAAATGTTCATTTAAGGTGTTAGAATGGGTATTGATATGTTTAAACAAGTTACATGAAAGTTGGAATGAAAACTGGAAGGACAAAAGCAAGTTTAGGAATCGTTTGTAACAACCCGAAATATACCCGATTTTTCTAGTAAAAATATTTACTAACACTTTTCAGTAGAACTTAAGTTTTTAAAATAGGAATTTTTGTTCTGAGTCTTATTTTGAAATTCCGCGTTCGTATTTGGAATTTTTGAGGGATTCCATGAAAAGTCCGTTTTTAGTCATCTTTGACTTTTCTTGACTTTTAAGTCGTCTTTGACTTTTCCTTGACTTTTTAAAGTCGTCATTGACTTTTTCTT